>CAJPEX010002399.1:0-40217 GCA_905338405.1 Notodromas monacha
TAGAGAAGTTTTTTTGGTGGGATAGGGTAGTTTCTGTGTAGGATAAGGTATTCTGTATTGTGGCCCTAATCTCATATAGTGAAATACTACATGATATTGGGGCCCTAGCAATCCAGAGTGAAATATAGTGCATTTTTAGGGCCCTAATGCTACACCACAGTGAAATACTGTGGGAAATTATGGGCCCAAAGTCATACAGTGAAATACTTTACCATGTTTGGGTCCTAGCATCCAACAATAAAATATTATGCAATGATAGGGCCACAACTAGGAATGGATACACCACAGTGAAATACTGTGGGAAATTATGGGCCCAAAGTCATACAGTGAAATACTTTACCATGTTTGGGTCCTAGCATCCAACAATAAAATATTATGCAATGATAGGGCCATAACTAGGAATGGAGAAATAGTGTGGGATTTTATCCATTGCACAGTATGGTAAGATACTGGATAACATTAGGGACCCAAGGTAGTACAGTGTAATACCACTTTTTTTCAATTAGTATTATTTTTTCAGCAAAGTATTGTTTTTGAAGCATGTTGGGGACTTGACATGTACCAACAAATACCACATGCCTACAGATGGACATTACAAATGTTACCAGATGTAATCACATGGCCCTGTCTGCTCTTATATATCTGCTCTAAGTATGGGACATTTTAAAAACCTTTGTAAGCTTCTTGACATGATGCCCAGGTGTGGCTGGGCACCCCCAGCTTGTATATAATAAGCGCGGTTTGCGTTCAGAGTGCACTTGAAATATTGTTTGGGCAAAAAAAAAAGAGTTGAAGATGGGTTACTTTCCGCATTTTCATTCATTTGATCCAGCCTCATGCTGAATCGACGAGACACCATGCAAAATATTGGTGTTGCAGCATGGCACCATCCTTTATATATTTATATGAAGTATACAGTATATGCGAAAAAGACGCATGAAGCAGGTGTGAGGAAAGGAATAATAGAGATTTTTTTCTTTTACCACACAAAAGTCTAAAAAATAAGGAAATGAACGTATACAAAATTTGTAACTGTTCAGGCAATTGAGAGAAATGAAACGCGGTTTGAACAGCCGGGCTGTGGCCGGGACTTATTGTCATAGTTTAAAATGATGTATTGTTCAAGACAAGTTTAATTGAGAAATTTGTAACTGTTCAGGCAATTGAGAGAAATGAAACACGGTTCAAACAGCTGGGCTGTGGCCTGGACTTATTGTCCTAGTTTAAAATGATGTATTGTTCAAGACAAGTTTGATTTGAGCAATTGAAAGATTTTCACAAGTATGCAAGAAAAACACCAATTTTGGAATTGGTTGAAGATTTGACACACACAAGAGTAGCAAGAGTTCTCTGGAGATCTGTACAATTAGAGAGTTCAATGCAGAGTGATAAAACCTGTGGTTTTAGTTAACCACAACAATTTTTTGGATTATAAATGAAGGCCGGATTTTGGCCACTTTTTCCATTTTTTAGCAGTTAGGAAATGTCCTTGGGTGAGCCTGGGAACAAAACCTGGGTTCGGTTCTCAGGCTCACAAAAAAATGCGTTGAGAGATTAGTTGTTAATATTGTCTTGCGCCTCAAATCATTTGCAAGAATTACTTGAAGTTTGAATTCTTTCCTGACAGCAGGAAGATCAAGAAAAAATTTGAAACATCTTTTCTACTCTAGCAACAAGACGGAGAAATGGCTGTATTTGGTTCAGTAAAAACTGTTGGAAAGCATTCCTATCTAAATCTTGACATTTGACACATACGGACAGATGTTATTCAGCCCTAAATAACTCAAATGCTACCAACATTCAACATCACAGACACAGAAACAATTTCAAATAAAGGAAAAAAATGCACAATAAAAAACTAATATGATCAAACAACAATAAAAATCATGTCATCAATACTGGACAGGAATAAGAATGCCACACATACCCAAGGATAAAGAAAAAACTTGCATTTCCGAGTTTCTGCTGCTGTCCACTCTGAAAAAATTAACCTTGGAGGAACGTGAAGATATACAGTCATTCATCAGGATGACCTTTAGGGTTCACTCTTCATGTGAGCATTATTGGAGGCTAAGCTATCCCCTTATGCAAAAACAAGCAAGGCATCAAAAATAGGGCCACTATAGCTGGATCATTGTTTATTCTCTCCATTACGGTATTTACTGCTAATATGATATGGCATACGTTGTGCAGTATATAATAGAATTGAAGGTGTTCACCAAATGGTATAGATATCTAAATACATAAAGACTGAGAGTAGTACACATGGTGGGCAACATCAAGGATTATAATAAATCATGACTGCATATTGAATATCTCAAAAATTTTGCATTAGCCCTACAATTATACCTATTCAATGTGATGCAGTTCTTGTTTATTACTATAGCATAGTACTTTAACAGTGAAAATTCAAGGATATCACAATATGAATGATTGGAGAGATAAATGAATTCATTTCTGAATGAATCAATTGTTGTTCTGTTCATGTTTTAAGAGAGGGAAGCATGAAAAAAAAAAACCGTGGATGCATATTGTGGTTTATTTTTTACAACTCCAAAATTTACCCCAACAGAGACCACGTTGAATCACATTGTGAGACGATTTTCATCAACTGATGAAAATAAGGATGGCATTTTTTTATTACTGGCAATAAGGACTCCAATTCTCTTGGGCCGGCATCATGCAGTCAAAGATCACATCATTTTGTGAATTGGCCAGAGGAACAACACGAATGCGCTTACATATTTTATTACATACATCAGGGCATAGCACTTTCACACCACATCATGAAAAGTGAAATTAAAATGTCCTTCAGTTATTTTTTTTCTTCATTTGAACACGGTACTGACGTCGAATTTAAGTGTGCTGGTATGCAATAAACTGAAATTAAAGCGGATTATTTCAAGCACTGAATTGTAAACAGGGTGCCTCTAAATGTTCAGGGAATAATTCCAACCGACAGAAATTGAAAAAGTTGAAAAATTATATTGTTTATAAAATGAAAATTTGTGAGGTCTCAGCTGAAACTTCTAATTTTCCCCAGTTGTGTGGGTTTTCTTATTTAATAATGGGAAACAAGATTTTTACTTGCATTTTTACGGTACTTCTTCTGCCAGAAATGTGTTGATCTGTTGCTCACAAAGTTTTTCTGCTTTTGTTTAAATTGATTTATTCAGAAAAACTAAAATGTTAAGAAATTATCTTCTTTCGAATATGAAACGATTTTTCATTGAATCAAATTCCCAAAATTCAAAAGAAGGAGGTAGGAGTGAGGGGAAAAGTTGGATTTAAAAAAGTGAAATCAGTGGATGGGTGGTTGATTTGTGGATTTTTGCAAATGCACAAATGCACCTACCCCCCCCCCCCCCCCCAATGAATGTTGAGTGGGCTGTGATGAATGTTGAGTGACTTAACACTCAAGAGCGATTGGGTCGTTGTCTGGCTTTATTTTATTTAACCATCAATGAATGTTGAGTGACTCAAGAGCTGATTGGGTGCTTGTCTGGTGGAGTGATTTCCTGCGTCCTGCATGGGTTATCTTGTGTGCATGCCATGATGATTTTTGTTTTTCCTGCTAGTTTTGGCCTGGGTTGGTTTTTATATGGGCTTATTTATTTTCCTGTCTGTACTTATCCCTGGTCTTGTTTCTGGGGTGCACTGATTAGGGCTGTCCTAATTTTCGGGTAATTTTTGGGAGGTTTTGTAGACAGCATACGCTTAGCAGGAAGAGGGGCATGACAACATTTTTTAATTCCAAAGTTTTCATTCAAATGTTTTTTGTGACTTTTTGATGACACTTAGGACTATAAAACAACGATCCATTTTTAAAGAGCAGCAAATAAGCTTTCATTTGGTATTTTTTCATTGTTGTATAGCTTAAATTTTCACAGAGATATCCTAATTCAAAGATTTGTTCACTTTATTTGGCCCACCCTGTATCAGAAGCATATATTTATTGAAGCAATTTTGAATGCTGGTTAAATTTGATTTTTTTTCATCTGCAGCCATATTGATGGTTATACCCAAAAGGTCACACATTTCACAAAGTTTGATGGATAGTATAAGTGATGCTGCCTATATATATGCATTTTTGAGAATGACTCAAGAACATATAACTCAGATTAAAAAATGTAATTCTGATTTTTGAAACTCATCAAAGATACATGCACTCTTTCAGTGACCCATCCAAGTGGGGGAGCTATTCTTTGTGTGCCCCCACAAATGGTGCACACTGGGGTCACAATTAGTGTACATGGGCTATTCTGGGGTTACAAGCATGCATAGACAAAATTTTGCTACCATTCCTGGGCTACATTTGGTGCACAAATGTGACATAACAGGAGTATCACACATCAAATGCACCAACTATAATCTAGGTGTAACTTATTTGTTTACAAATGTTACCCTACTGAGTAATCCTGATGGTGTGAACACACAATTGGTGCACATCAGGGATATGCTGCATGTGCAACAGAAGAACTTTGGTACACTTCAGCAGTTGCACAGCAGGGTCACTGTGTAGAATTACAAACATATTCCCAGTGTCCACCAATTTCCCCACTTGGGCACAGACACAATTCAAACATTTTTGTGAGACAATAAATAAATATATTGTAGTACATAAATAACAGGATTTCAAAATGTTCTTGCTTATACAGTATATTATACAAGGTTGTCCTATATAAACTGCAGTATATATATATACAGTACAGAATATATAATCTCCTATGCAGAAGCATTTTCTGCTGGTTTTTATTCTATATTTCTCTACAGAGAAATGCATTTTTAGTAATTTGCAACAGTCTGATGAAATGATGGTAGTATGATACATTAATACTGCAAATACAGTAGTTTTGTTTAAAGTTTTGGAAGTCACTTTCATATTCCAATTTGATAGACAATACATAAATACAGTACATACGCATCACGTGATGCGAACAGAAGCCTGCTAAACTGCAGCAGCACATGCTTTAAGGCGACACCTTTAATATCTGATATAAACTGATTGGAATGATTTCCGGAGGGTGGGTGTTCCCACACGATTGAAGAGCTTATCACCTGAGCCGCGATTAGCTCATGGCATTGCGTTAGTTCAGTCAGCTTCCATACACGTGGTCAGCTGATCAGAGGGTTGTGGTGAACTTTTCGCGTGCGAAAGCGTTTTGGTATTTATTCACGGTAGTGACCGCAGGATAGTAAATTTCGTCCGCCGAAGGATGAGGTATGTCTCGACAATTTGATTTTCGTACCGGTGCTTGAATAGAGTTTTTATTATTTCAGTTCAAAGGTTACGTTCAAGATTACTTTGACATCTGATCCCAAACTTCCGTACAAAGTGTGAGTATCAATTCGATATCTAGTTGTGAGTTTTGATGGAATGGAAAATTCTCAAATTAGATTAAGTGTACCGGAAAGCACTCCCTTCACCGCCGTTCTGAAATATGCTGCAGAAGAATTCAAGCAAAATCCAGCTACTTCAGCGATAATAACCGACGATGGCGTTGGAATAAACCCTCAGCAAACTGCCGGTTGTAAACCTGCTTTGAAGATTTTTGATCATCGAATAATAATTCAACATTTTTCATTTCAGGAAACGTGTTTTTAAAGTATGGAACTCAACTGAGACTCATTCCTCGAGACCGCGTCGGCTTTAGTTGAAAAGCAACTGATGAAATCCGCTTTTATTCCGATTATTCGAATTATGACTGGAAATGGATCGTGGAGTTTATTTTTAACAGGGTTCGTCAGTTCTTCACGATTGTGTAGCAATCGTGCACTGTAACATGACTCGCCTTTCAATTTTCTCACTCAAAAAGTTTCATGCAATAAAGTCGGAAATGACCTTGAGCTGTCGGAAAGAACGAGTGTAACCTTCGTGAACACGAAGCAGGCTGTGTGAATCGACGCGATTTCTTTCGAAATGAGTCCTACCAATATCTCGGTCAGTAGATTGCGGGAGACGTATGACTCCACATCCTCAGAACGTGAGTGAAGAAATATTATTCTTGTGCTCAAGCTTTTGAAGTATGAAAAAATTTAGGAGAGCGCATATCCAGCATAAGAGCAGGTGTGCGAATTTTCCTGAGTTCTTCGGCGAATCCATTGGAAGCTGGATTTAAGCTTCTCATGAGCCAACGCGTTCCTGATCAATGCTTGGAATTCAGCCGTTACATCGTGGGTATGTTTTGAATAGATTCGTTTTCATCTAGTGAAAGAATAGTGAGTTAGGCGGGGATAGAACTTCGAGAAACGGCAGAAAAGTGATGTCACTGATACACTATGCGACCGAACGTTTCTGATCATTGCATTCATTTATCAAGGTTCCGTATTGGATTGTCTGGTTGAAATTCGACGCCAAAAGAAAGAGGGATGTTTGGGAAAGGGTAGGAGAGATGAAGTTTTCAAGTTTTTTTGTGGTGGAACTTATTTCTCGTTCCTGAGCAAAGCGTGTCTCGCTTTTGGACTGAAGGAAAATGGCCAGGATTTAACAGAAGCTGTTGTGAGATTGCGCAAGAATCAGCAGCACAAACAGGTTCGAAAATAAATACACTATGCCGGAAAATATTTCGAAAAAATGCTCACGAGCTGTACTCGTCCTTGTAGGCTGCAATGTGGATTGTTCACCTTGGACTGCAAGATTTTTTTGATCCGGATGTGATGATACGGGAATTAATGGCTTGTCGATCCGTCGAAGAGTTGAAATCTTACGTGATGTGCAGTGAACAAACTCGACGTTCAGCAATCGAGCTTATTGATCCTTTGTTGAAAGATTTTGCTTGCGGAAAAAATGCAAGCTGTCAACCGTGAGTGTTAATTGCTTTGTCACACTTAACTTCATCGTTGAAAATTCCATATTCAGTGAAGATAAAGAATACAAGAAGTCATTGAAGAAACTACTCGTTTCATGCTGCGAAATGAAGGATTTTTCGCTCTACGAACGTTGCCCAGGGCTCAGATTCTCGCAAACTGTGGATGCTTTGAGGTTTTGCGTTATCAGTACGTTCCGTCAGAAGTCCATGTGTAAGTCTGATGTCTTCATTATTTCAGGTAATTTAAAAGTATGTAACTAAATTCGTGCTTTTTTGGTTAGCTCTCGAAGCTTTCTCAGACCTCGTTCAATGTGCGGTGAACAGTGATCCTGAAGTCGCCGAATGGCTTGTAGAACATCTTGATGGAATGACTCTACACAATGAGGCGGCGAAATGGTCGAAGTTCTACTTTGTCCGACCAAAAAAAGTTTCTTTAGCTTTCGATGTCGCGTGCAAACGTTTCGATGATGGGCTTCAATCGAAAATTTTGGTGTGAGTGTTTTTATTTTTTATTTATTCATGTATTTTGAAACGCGTGAAATACGTTTTTCAAAAATAACTTTCGCTTTCAGTGCAGACCTAGGAGACTACTATCCACTAAAAATTGGCATTAAAAATGTCAAGTGGGTGGACTCAGAAGAAAAACTGCTCCAAGCACTGAATCGGATTGAAGAAGTACGATTAATTGTTTTACCTTACAAACTTTACTTTGAAAATTCTGTACCTTAATTTCATAGAATCGCCTTGTTGGTCTTGACGGAGAATGGACAACAACAGATTTTGGCGGAAGTATCCCCATCGCATTGTTCCAAATGGCAATACCGGACGCTGTGTTTCTTCTTGACATCCTTGCTTTGCGTGAATCCTTGAAAGGAGCTGGAGGAGAGCATTTAATGCGAATTTTCACTTCCCCTAGTATAATCAAGCTCGGTTCGTTCGTTAGATTTTCTGGTTTTTCTGAATCTTTCAATTCTGTCGATGAATATTCTAAGGATTTAGCATGAAGGACGACATGGCGCATCTTGAAGAGCTCAGTGCGGTTTTTCATGATCTTGAAGGCCGAGTGTGTCATCTGTTCGATTTTCTGGACATGACGAAGAATGATGATGTTTTTGGTGTTCCTGTGAAACCTGGATTGTCGAAAACCTACACGAGCATTTTTTTCAAGAAAATGCCGCGTGGTATGTAACTGTGTGCATTAGTTTGAAAGTTGCTGTATTTCACTTATTATATGTATTCGTTTTTATAGGTGAAAGATTGGGTGGACTGACAAATCTAGTTCGTATTTTTCTGGGGAAGCCTTTGGATAAACGCGAACAGAAATCTAACTGGGAGCGTCGTCCATTGAGAATGGAGCAGATCGAATATGCCGGTTCGTGATAAATTTGTTTTGTTGAGAATAGTATTGTCAAAATTTTTATATTTCAGCTTTAGACGCATACTGTCTTGTTGAGGTTGCTTTGAAATTCGAAGAAATGTTCCGTGATGCTGGATTCAACCCGTCCTCCTTGTGGAACAAAATGTGTGCTTTATTGAAAGGGAGCAATGTCATTTCTCCCGACTCCGTGAGAATGAATGAAGAAACTGGAAATGTTAGAGCTGTGACGGCTGATGAACTTTTCAAGAATTTGTCGAAACCGAATGCGGACAAACCGCTCCGGACTCCTGTCCATTCGACCAGCGTATTGCAAAAGTCTGTGAATGCGTTACAAACGGATGAATTACGTGAAGTTGTGATGACCTCAAGCGACGATCTGCGAGGAATTGATTGCAGGAAGAGTGCGTCTTTGACAAATACGAATTTTAAATCATCAGTTACATTGGGCGTTGAAACCTCGAAGATCGGGACTGTGACAAAAGCACAAGCATCATTGAAGAATGAAAAGCCGTCGGCGGAGCCAATAAAGAAAGCAGTCTCGAAGAATTCTACTGTTGAAGTTTCGAATGTGCAAGATAAGTCGATTGGTATTTCTGGGAAATCCCTTTCATCCACGACGATAGAATCTATTGTTCAGGATTCTGTAGTTTCTGTCAGTCGTCGTAAGTCAAATGAGCCGCCGCCTCCCGATGGGAACAAATGGCGTGGCCTGAGGTTCGTGGCCGATACCATGATGCAAGGAGTAGGTAAATACAGTAGTTATATTATATGTTATGATAGCGGTTCAGTCGCTCGAGTCAGAGCTTCTGTAGATTGAAATCGAAGCAGATGAAAATAAGTTCAGTTTTTGCTGTACTTACGTTATTGATCTTTCAGAGTTAATGAGATTTCTGTTGCTGAGACGTGGGTGCAAATAATGAATAATTTCAAGGTATTAAATCAGTCTTTGCGCTTCTTCGTAATGAAATACAATATTGCGTTGCATTTTTTTTGGAATTCATAGCCCTCTGTTCGAAAGTAACGATAGAAAATCTCTATTTAATAAGCATCACCTTAACGACGGAATTCAATGGCAACGTTACGTTCATGAGACGTGTTTTAGATAAATATGCGAGTTACATCTTAGCGTCTTTTATGATCTAGGAAAGAAACTTGTTGCAATGGGCGCCGATTGCAAAATACTCCAGAATGGCGAGCCTCATTCCAAATGCATGGAATACCATAAAGAGGAAGGAAGAATTATTTTAACATCTGGCGGCAAGATTTTTAAACAGGCAAGTCTTTTTTCGCGCGACTGAATGTCCTATTTTTTCTTTGCATCTAAATCTTCATTTCAGTTCTTTGCTGAAGTTGGAAACAATGCATGTGTATGCATTCACTCCAGAATTGGAGAAGGTGTGGAGGAAGTCGCTGAGTTTTGCCGCACATACCCCCAGGGAAATCAGGGTTCACAAGTAGGAAGCTTTCATTTCTACTCATGTAATTTATAACTGATTCAAAAATGTTCGTGCTGATTTCGAGTCATGCTGGTAATGGTGAATACTTTTCCGCGCTCATTGCAAAAAATGTCGAGCCTGATCGAAGGGACACTCGTTTAAATGCTGGGTCTTAAAAATTAAAAGAGAATTTTCGAGGTTAATTTCTCGTGATGCAGTGAACGGATTTCCAACATTTGTTCGTAGTTTCGTACAATATTTGCTCTTCTTCTCTCACGAAGATCACTGATCCAAACAAAGCTCTAATAACCTCTGTTTTGAAAAAATCGTTCCTGTTACAAAGGCACAAGTCTCCCCTACGGGCATCAAACTGTCGACGAAGTCAACCGAGGAAGCGGTTGCGTCTGCAATGAATGTTGTCGCTGAAGACACATCCGTTTTTGTAAATCGTATTGATTCACCAGCATCTGATCTGAACCAGTGGCAAGGACTGAAGTTCGTGGCGGATACCATGTTGAGAGGATTAGGTACAGTTCTTCACCAGCCCTTGATCGCTACGTTGACAAAAATGCGTAAAACATACGACATTTGAAATTAATCAACTTTGAATAATTGAAAACGGTACGATAATGGGAGTTTCTCAAATCTTTTGTTTCGTAATGGGAATTCGTGGGAAAAAGATTCTCTCATATTCTCCATTTTTTATTTTCAGTCTTCTTACCCCGTCTAACCGGTCAGGCAGTCATATATAATTCAAGATTAATGTCTTCCTGGCCAAGCTTTGTTGATCCGATTATGGGAGAAAGTAGAAAATCAGGTCTGAAGTGGATCTGTGTCTTTCTCTCCAAAATTAATCTGCGATTTCAATTGAAGCAGTAAATTTTAAATTCATTGACGATGTACATATTCATCCCCAGGACATGAGCTTTTTTCTATGGGTGCCGACTGCAAAATCCTCGAACATGGCGAGCCTCATTCCAAATGCCTGGAATATCTTGAAAAGGAAGGGCGTATTATTTTAACCACAGGCAAGGCTTTTGAACAGGCAAGTTCATCCCGTGAAAGTGAATTCCCGAATTTTTAATCTAATAATGCCATTCAGTTCGTAGGTCGAGTTGGAAGCGATAGATGTTTACGACTCCCACAGGGCATTGCAAAAGGTTTGGGGACGGTCGCTAAATTTTGCCGCGGATACTTCAAGAAACACCAAATTTCACGGGTGAGGCCCGTTCTTTTTTTTATCAAGAGTGCTAGATATTGAAATTGAAAAAAAAAGGATCCGTACTGATGTCACATCATGCAGATAATGGTTTTTTTTCGTGCGTGAGGTACTTAAATATGTTATGTAGTTGAGGAATTTTCAGAAATCATTGACAACCTCTGAGATAAATAAATTCTTCACAGATCGTGCAAAGAACAAATGAAAAAGGATCATCTGTGATTATCAAGCCGACGACAAAGCCGACAAAGAAAGCTAGCTCGAAGAAACCTGCCGTCCAACAAAAAAAACATGTCCAAAACGCCCCGAGTGTTGCTGGTCCGTCTAATCTTCTTGGTCATGATGAGTGGAGCTGTGTATCTGCGGCTGACTGGAACCTTATACGAGGACTGAAGTTTGTGGCTGATACCATGTTCCAAGGATTGGGTACGAATTATTTATCACGAAATTATTTAGTAGCACCTACGACATGAATTATTCAGTAGCACCTGTTATTTGACAGTCATAGGCAGTGCCCTTTTGGTGCTGCTTGACATTGTATTCTATAGTATATCTTTTAAAGATTGTTGAATTTCTTTCGACTTCCCGAACTTAAAAAAAGTAAGCATGGGTGCATAACTCCGATTTTTGTTAATTTTCCTTGAAGAAAATAGCAGATAGGTCTCTCGAGTAACGAAAATGTACCTACCATTCATCAAATAGAAGAAACGTTTCTCTAAATTCAGCAAAATTCAATTACTGTCCAATGTAAATAACTTCGTTTGAATGATGGTACAAGTTTACTCTACCTCCGAGACCCGTTTTCTTGTGCGCGAAATGTATTCTTTAAAAATTGTCACGGTAGGGCATAAGCTTGTTTCCATGGGAGCCAACTGCAAAATACTCAGGAATGGCGAGCCTCATTCCAAATGCATGGAATATCATCAAAAGGAAGGAAGAATCATTTTGACCGCAGGCAAGGTTTTTGAAAAGGCAAGTATATCACGCGAAGAGAAAATTCCGGTTACTGTATATAGTTTATTCGATTGACATTTTTCAGTTCTCAAGTCAAGTTGGAATTTATGGATGTTTACACCCACCACAGCGTATTGAAGAAGGCTTGAAGGAAATCGCTAAATTTTGCCGCTCATGTCACCAGAAGATTCATGTCTCACACGTAAGACACTTTTTCAATCTTGGTGGACTATGCATTTTCTCTCCCTGCCGACTTCACGTCATACGAGAATTGCTTTCCGATGTGTTGTGCCGAAGATTGGTTTGATTATTTACGTGAACGGTATTTACAACCTATTCTCAGACGTTTAGTTGTATTTCCGCATCAATAAGATGCATGTTTACCTTATACGATCCAAAAAGTATGACTTGAAAGCTATTGATAACGATAAACCTCACGTTTCATTCTTTTTATGTGGATCCCTCGTTTTTAAATTCCAGCCTCGTCGTGAAGAGAAAACTGTATCTTCCGAGACAGCTTCGAGAAAATCGACAACTGAGAAAGGCGTGCTGCTTTCGTCTACGAATGCTACTACTTCTACCGTATCACATTTTCCGAAATATGTGTTCATCTGCGACGATACCGTCACGCAATTGGGTGGGTAACAGTAGAAAAAAAATGACCGACAGTTTTATTACTGCATAAGCTTCACTAAATGCTAGAAAGTACAGTATTCTTCGCTGGGTCACGTAAAAGTTTGTGTGAGCTGTGGGTTCTACTGAGAAACATTTGATTACGTGCTCCTCTCATCTTATGACCTATATTTGAACGTGTTCTTGTGTAAGCAAATTTGTTTTTTACAGCTTGTCGTTTGCAGTCACTGGGAGTATCAGAAGAGCTTGCTGGAGCTAAACAAGCTAGTTCTGGGAAAATGCATATCCTCTTGTCTATGAAGGTGGGTCCGACGAATCTCTAATTCTTGCTTTTATTACCAAGATCCCGTATTTTTGTAGAAGTCGACGCATAAATTCCAGTATAAAGTGAATGCCGTTGAAACTGAGGATCAGTTTAGAGAAATCATCGTGGTGTTCAGTCTTCCCGTTAAATTACCGAGCGGACGCTTTGCGCTATTCTCAGCTTTGACTGGGTTAGGTAAGTTTAATATTAAAATTGTACTGCCAATAGTTCAATTTCGATGCATTCAAATCGTGCTCTTCCTCTCAGCCAAGGAACTTGAAAGGAAAGGCTATGATGTTGTCCTTCTCCCTGTTGATTTTGGGCGATTTGTACCCGATTGCGTCAAACAATGTCGGATTTTGCTTCACGATGGTCTTGCGAATTACAATTGGGTGAGTACCAGCAACAAAATTGTGACGGAATTACCTATATATTTTCGACTAGCTATCACTTTGTATCGAAATTTTGTTCTGCTAAAATTTATTTACCTTTTCAGATTAAAATGGGAATACATCCAAATTTGACTCTTTGCGTCCCATCTGGATCCGCAAAAAGCCAACTTGGTTATGTTGAGTCCTTGTTCAAGCTGGTCGGAAGAAGCTGCGGTATCCCTCTTCGCTAGTGGATTTTTCCGATGTTGCCAACGGTTCGTCATTTTCTGATCCATTATTTATTCCATGAATGACGCAGATAACAAAAACCGTGAAGTAAATAACTTTCTCGTGCTCTTCGAGTTTTTCCTGAAATTTCTTTCATCTACTTTTCGCATTCGTGCATCACATTTTGATAATGATATTAAAAAAAAATTGTGATCATTTTTTAAAATTTATCGAACTCTTGTGATCTGTTGAATTACTGGGTGAAGGTCAGAAGGATCTATAATGTAACTGACTAGGAGGAGAGGGGATGCGGCCAGTTGGAATCCGAACGGTTGAATTGCGGATTCTTCCGACTTTCACCCATAAAATGAACAAATTGTAACAGTCTAATATAAGTGAAATTATCAAAAGGCAGAAATTCTAATCGAGGATACCTTGGAATTTCCGAAAAGTACGAGTGAAAATTTTAGCCATCACTACAGTTGCATTTTTCATCATAAACTTAGATTAAAAATTGGGGTAAATTACAAAGAAAAAATTACCAGCCGCTGCAAAGGTAAAGAAGAAAACGATATTGTTGCTCTTCAATATTAACCAGACATTAGACTACGAAGACTATAAAAATTTTTTTACTGCATGAATACAATATTCTTGTACCCTGCAAACGTACCTCCCAGAAACCAGGGCCAAAAGTGATGTGCATGTCATATCCAAGCTCAGTAAAAAAAATTTTTTTTTACTTGCAGAAATGTTTGGGTTCATTATCCTTGAATCGCATTACATATGGATTATTAAAGATTAGCAAATTCAATTCAATTTAATTTTTAATTTTATTTGAAGATAAATTGATAAATATAACAGTTATAATTCTCAGATTTTAAATATTTCTCAACGTTCGTCTTATGCAGGTACAGTATCCGTTTTTACCTGATTTTTCAGCTAAAAGAAAAAGAAGGTGGTGCGAGTTTTATACAAGAGCGCGTTTTTTGAAGTTGATCAGTACAGTATAATTTGTGAAGGAGGCAATTAATTCAAAGATGGTTACATTTTTTCAGGCAAATAAAGGGATTCACCCGACTTCGACCACGACGTATCCCTTCCGAAAGTGTGAGAAGTAAGTTGTCTTTTATGGAAAGATGTTCAAGCCGATCGAAAACAAATGATCTATCCGTCTTCTGGAGTTGGTGTTTCTGACGTGGGAATATTTCAACGTTTTATGTTCGAAGTTTTGTTGCAGGAATGGTGATACGAATCGCAGAAAGGCAGTGATCGAATAACCCGCTCACGATTTTGAGACTTTCTCAGAATTAGTTTTCTTTATTATTTTTGCATTAGGGTATCGTGCTTTGTGTAAAAGAATGTGAGATATCTATTGACCGTATTTTTGATCGACAACGGGAACGTCTTCATTTTCTTTTTTTTATGTGTCATAGAAATACATACTCGATGGCTGAATTTTGTTTTGATCGTGACGAATCGTATTACACTGGACTTGGCGCCTGAAATATTGAAATGACTGGATTCTGCGTTTGTTTATGGGTCTTATTAAACTGCGTTAATAATACAATATCAGCTGTTTTTTTTTTCGCAGGAAAAATTTTCAGGTTATCTATTTTTCTGGCTTCAGAAATGTTGTGCCGAAGCACAATTTCTCGTGTTCTCTCTGTCCGGGTGAGTTTTTACGATTTTGATTCATTTTATTTGTAGTAATAAATTTTTTTTATAGGGATCAACAGCTTCAGCAAAACGATTCCAAGGTACTTTGGTGATTGCCGAACATGACAACGCTGCGTTGAGTGCGATTACCTTGAACACTATCACCGCTGCTAAACAGCTTGGTCAAGAAGTTACCTGTCTTGTTGCTGGTGATGGTTGTGGTCCGGTATGCAACTTAATTAATGAAATTTCGCAAGCGTTTTTTCAAATTTTTATTGCTGTAAATTTTTAATTCCAAAGGTGGTAGATCAGGTCAGTAAAATTGCTGACGTGAAGAAATTGATGGTTGCTGATGGGCCAGCGTTCAAGGGATTCTTACCGGAAAGTTTAACTCCATTAGTACTTGCGTGTCAAAACCAGTTCAAATTCACGCACATTCTCTGCGGAGCGAGTACGTTTGGCAAGGGAATATTGCCAAGGTTTGTTAGCCATTGTTTAGTTTTAGTTTTGTAATTAATTCCGGAATCCATAAAACATTATCGCTACTTTCAGTGCTTGATGTGGGGAACTTTTTCTCAACCTTTCTATGTCCGGGAAGGAAAAAAATAAGTTATTTTGAGTATTCCGGCTAATAGTTCGTGAAATTATTGAAGCCGAAGGGTGTGTTCAGAGCCTAGCTGGATTTTGTTCGCAGGGAACTCACATTTTATGAAGGCCTGAACATCATACTTTCTATTTAAAGGAAGGACATCGCACTTCGTACTGCTCAAGTTGCGTGTGCTTTCCATACGGTCTTCAACTTTTTGTGAAGTTCTAACATTTATTCTTGCCCCTCCTTGTGTTCGTCACCGTTTTAAGCCTTATTCGATTGAAATTAATCGAAGTCAAATTCTTTTCTGAACCACATAGCTGCTGTAAAGAGTGGATCATTTTTCGGGAACCACAATGATATACCGGTCATCTTCAATCATGAAGTAATCAGATCACAACCAAGTGCATGGATTCCAGCGATTGTGTGATTGAATCCTCATGAAAATATTTTGTTCGGTATATCCGCGAGAATTAAATTTCGATCTTTTGCGACAATACATTTTTTTTCAATAGAATTGCTGCGAAGTTGGATGTTAACCCAATATCCGACATCGTTGCCGTCAAATCTCCGGACACCTTCGTTCGAACAATATATGCCGGGAATGCTGTGCAAACTCTGCAGAGTTTGGATCCGGTAAAGGTGGTTAGTGTTCGTGGAACCGCCTTTGAAGCAGCTGCTTCCGAAGGAGGATCCGCAGCGAAGGAAGACTGTCCGAGTGGAGACTACGCATCGAAATCATCTTCTTACGTTAAGAGTGAAATCCACAAAAGCGGCAGACCCGAACTTGCCGGAGCGAAAATAGTCATCAGCGGAGGTGAGCGCGATGAAAACCCTCGGCTTGATTTCCTTTGGATGTTAATCTTGGTCAAATGATGTTTGAAATCCAGGTCGAGGTATGAAAAATGGAGAAAACTTTCAGATGCTTTACGATCTTGCTGATAAGATTGGAGGAGCTGCAGTTGGTGCATCACGAGCAGCTGTGGATGCCGGTTTTGTTCCGAATGACATGCAAGTTGGTCAAACTGGAAAAATCGTGGCACCCGTGAGTGACGTTGATTTTATTTACCATGTAAGACGAGGGAAAATTGAGCACAAATCGATAAAATGTACCAAAATTTAACGAATTTTATGACGAATGTTTTTCTTTGGCACCAAAATGAACTTGGACGTATATTCCGTCAATTTGGGCATATTTTTCAGCATTTTTCATCCGATGTCGGAAGCATTCTAGATTACACAAGCAGATTTTGGCCCTCTTTTAATAGTCTAAATTTTAACGTCATGCTTCATATCTTCCTTATAAGCAAACCTTCGATAATTATATTTTTAATTACTGTAATCGAGAAGGTATAGGTTAATTTTTGGAACTTTTTATAGCACCTGTACCTTGCAGGATATTGCTGAAGATCATCAACTTCGAATGTTAGCTTGAATAGACGGGGACATTGGTTTTGCAATCGTGCCCGAGTTTTTTTTTTCTCATTTGCATGAGTTACATCATTTATGTTGAAGAAATGCTTGGGTGGAAAATTAAAAAAGCGATGGGAAAGATAAGAAATTTTCCTAGAATAATCTGATCAACTCAAGTGTCGTACTGTAATAATTTGTGAAGAGAAAGCTCACAACGAGGCAGATTCAGACACCCATCGTATTTACGTACGTGTTTTGCTATTCAATGGCATTTTTTATTAGGAAAAAGGATGATATTTCTATACAGTATTTCAGGATCAGTAAATTCTTTAAATTATTTGATATCACAATATTGCATTTCTCGTGGACAGGAGTTGTACATCGCCGTTGGGATTTCCGGCGCCATTCAGCATTTGGCAGGAATGAAGGATTCGAAAACAATCGTCGCCATAAATAAGGACCCGGAGGCCCCAATATTTCAGGTAATCCGTGAAAAATCATTCTGCCCGACTTGAGATTAAATTATTTTCTGGATTTCAGGTTGCGGATTTCGGCCTAGTGGCTGATTTGTTCAAGGCAGTTCCTGAAATGCTGCAGAAGGTTTAGAATCGTATTTATGTTTCAAAGTATAGACTTCTGTATGAACCGTTATGATGGGTGATCGACGATGCTGGTATGCGGCTTTCCTCCTTCTCTGGGAGACTCGTGTAATTTTCGGAGAAATTTCCATCTTCATAAAATACAATTTTGGGTATAAGTGGATTGATCGTGGTCATAAAATGCTGATATGTCAATGAATACGCATTGCGTCAAAATTTTCTTCAAGTTCCATTTGTAACTGAATCTGTTAATTTTATTAATGCCAGATTTTTTTTACCAACGTTTTCTAGCACTTGAAAATCAAGATCGTGCTCACTTTTCACCGCGGGAAAGATGGAAGAATTCGTGAGTGTTAATCTCGTTTTTGGGATTGTTCGAGAATCATGTTTTTTATTTAAATGCCGGTTATGTGTTAGATTCTCTCGATTTATTTGCCCCCAAGAACGCAGAGCATTCCGTCATCGTTNGGGTATAAGTGGATTGATCGTGGTCATAAAATGCTGATATGTCAATGAATACGCATTGCGTCAAAATTTTCTTCAAGTTCCATTTGTAACTGAATCTGTTAATTTTATTAATGCCAGATTTTTTTTACCAACGTTTTCTAGCACTTTAAAATCAAGATCGTGCTCACTTTTCACCGCGGAAAAGATGGAAGAATTCGTGAGTGTTCATCTCGTTTTTGGGATTGTTCGAGAATCATGTTTTTTATTTAAATGCCGGTTATGTGTTAGATTCTCTCGATTTATTTGCCCTCAAGAACGCAGAGCATTCCGTCATCGTTCCTTGAAATTGAATTAAAGAATAAATTCCTGATTCGGCGGAAGAAGCCATGTACAGTACATAGTTTAAAGTTGGTCAATCCCTTGTCGCGTGGGAGGATTTCCGTTCAAACCCTCTCGTGGTGAGAAGATTCTCAGCGTTCCCGCTTTGGGGCCTTCCATGATCTCCGACTCGTTATTCCAGGAATTCCCGCATTAATCTCCACATGTTAACAGAAAATTTTCTCCCCGTAATAATTTTCGAGTTTTCCCTTCTTTCGAATTGAGTATTAATGACAATATGACCGGATCGAATTCGATGCATTCGTTGGGTGCTCGAAATTGCCTGTTGATCCGCAACCTTGTTCATCATTTAACGGCTGACGATCTCTTCAAGGAATTAACTCAAGTGATCGGTTTGCGCGAGATTTCTGGCTGACCCCGTAAATATGTCTGTACTAGAACGTCTTTTTTCACAGATGGTTTGTCGAGCGTGCTGGTTCGCAACTCCACGGTGGGAATCGCACGGCTTTATTACCTTGATTTCGAAACCTTCGAAGCAGCTGCTTTGGCGAAGAAAAACTTGAGTCTAGCAGAGCTACCGTTCTGTGATGGCAAGGTTATCGTCGAATGGGCTGAAGAATTCAATGTCGGCTTATCGACTGAGACAGCTGTCGTGAGTTTATCACATCATTTCCTAAATTATGAGGGTTTGGTTGAACAATTTGTCACGAGGTGGAAATTCGATTACTTGTGTTTCCAAGTTTGAGTCCGGATCCTCAAAACCATTGTGGGTTCAGCAATAGAACATTAATGATTCAACTTCGAAAGGTCCGTCTCGACTCCCGATGTAAAATTCGCGATCAGTATGAATTTAACCCGACTATTTTGAGTGATACGAAATTTTTCAGTTTTCACTCGAAAAATGAATTTCTTGATTCCCGTGTGCAGGATACTGAGGATTACTTGAAAAGCACCTCCCCAATCGGATCACAATCGCTGATACTTCAAACGAGCGTGCTGGTTCGCAACTCCACGGTGGGAATCGCACGGCTTTATTACCTTGATTTCGAAACCTTCGAAGCAGCTGCTTTGGCGAAGAAAAACTTGAGTCTAGCAGAGCTACCGTTCTGTGATGGGAAGGTTATCGTCGAATGGGCTGAAGAATTCAATGTCGGCTTATCGACTGAGACAGCTGTCGTGAGTTTATCACATCATTTCCTAAATTATGAGGGTTTGGTTGAACAATTTGTCACGACGTGGAAATTCGATTACTTGTGTTTCCAAGTTTGAGTCCGGATCCTCAAAACCATTGTGGGTTCAGCAATAGAACATTAATGATACAACTTCGAAAGGTCCGTCTCGACTCCCGATGTAAAATTCGCGATCAGTATGAATTTAACCCGATATAAAACTCACTATGCTTTAAAAAGTCAAAAGTGAGCTTTTTACTTAAAGAACTAAGGGCACACGTCCTATGACTCCTAATGAACTTTTCGTGGAGGGGTTAGCCTAGTGTTAGCGACTATGAAGTTGTGTGAGAGTTCTCAAAAATTATTTTAGGTTTGACTAAAATCGCGTGAAAATACGATACAAATTCTAGTGGGGAGTATTCTGAGTATGAACGGTTTCCTGATATGCCCATCGATTTTGGCACCTGCTGGCCCGTTTCGCGCGCGAAACCAATTCCACATCAAAAAATTCGCATGATTCCTGTGCCCGGACAACGTTGCCCGAATGCTGACACACCTAGCAGTTTTCCCCATCGTACCAATGTTCGCATCGATTCCGACGAACCCGATGAGAGCACTGATGAAGACGAGCTTTCATTCATGCGTGAACGAGAAGAGTTTTTGCAATCTCTGAAGGAAAATGCGCTGCAGAAGAAAAGCGGCGAAGCTGTCGAATTTTTAGCGAGTTAACGGTAGTTTGCTCTTACGTGCGTTCTTTTGCAACATCGTGCAGAATTTCTGTCATTTTTTTCTCCGGCTTCTAAGCAATTTTTTGTTATAAGAATACATATTTCGATGAGTGTTGATGAGTCACTAGTAGTTTCTCGCATCGTCTATTCCCCAACATTATGACGCGAGAAGGATTACCGTTGGAGTATTCAAAATTTTCCTAGCTTCATTCGGTTATTCTTGCTAAATTGGGCCCTACTTCTTGTGAATTTTTGATTCGTAAGGACTTGTGAAAGTTGTGAAAGTTTAATAATGTCTGCTACCACTGAATCGGCATCAGCGTGGCAAAAACTGCATAGCGAAGAAATGTTGGACGAATGCTTCGAGTCTAGCGATGAAGATGACGATGAACTTACGTTGCTTAGGTTGATGCTGATTGATCCTAAAATGATCAAGCTACCCGATAACTTGGTTGTGACGTGGAATTCAAAGGCGGGTTCTTACCGCCCAGATGATGTTCCACCTCCATTGCATCAGGCCACCATCATTCAAGCTCCAATAAATCTGGAGAGCCTGATTGTTCATTGTTCAGGAGTAGGCGAGATTAACATTGAAGACGCTTCGGGATTGCCCGCTGGAGAACCGAAGGGAAATATCACATTGGAGGTTTCTGGTGAATGGCGGGATCAAGCGCGGTTCTGTGTCAAAGTTCGGAGGAATGCTTCTTTTGAATGTGTCAAGGTAATTTTTGGTGGAAATCAATGGTACATCTATCAAGATTTTCCATTTTTGTATCGGAGATTTTTGAGAGCCTCCAAGACAAGATAAAATATCAGTAATTTAATTCTCGCTGCACTAAGTGACGTAAATCTGATAAGTTTATTTTTCGTGATAGCTGAACTCGTTTATTTATTGTGAGAGTCGAGCGGAACTTTGACGAATTTCCGCCTCTAGCACAATTTCCAAGTTGTTCATAACCTTCTGCAGATGCTTGATTTTAGCTGGGTATCACTGATATCAAATTACTAATTTGTTATCGGATCTTAATTCATTACTCGTAGCAGTCAAGCATATTATATCTAGAATACCTTGAAATTACATTCGACTGAAAAGCTGTCGTGAGTTTCTCCCAGCATTTTTTGAAGTACGAGGATTTGTTTAAGCAATTCATTGAGACTTTGAAATTAAGTTTTTCAGTTCCCCACTTCGAGTCGGAATCCTAGAAACCGCTGTGGGTTCAATGACGAGAAAATTTGGGCAACGTGAAAATGTGGCTTTTGAACCGAACTTAACGCATTGATGCGATAAACGTTCAACTTTCATTTCCGCCTGGGTATTGCAAAATTGAAATAATAGCCAGGAATTGATTAAATATAACCGTTCTTTCCGTACTAGTAAGGCTTTAAATAATGCTAGGTTGAAGTCCAGTTTGGTTGTGTGCGGTTACGTATTGTAAGCCATTTTAATTTCATTGTGGTCTGATGGAACAATTTGGGATTTGTCTGAACAGGTAATCCCCAGTTATACATTGTTATGATGTCGATTGGTCAGGATTTTCACACCTTATCTATTGTCCCGTGCTAAACACAGCCATTTTGGTTGATAACGTAATGTACATGATCCCGATTAAGGTCTGTGATTATTTTCATTTTGTAAAATTGTTTTCGAGTAATACAGTACTGTACTGTACTAAGAATGTTACGTTGATGACCACGGGTTTCGTCTCGCACTTGTTGCAGGAATCAAGCGTATTAGATGATGGCGAGGATTCTGTGGAAGTTTATACTCCTTGCTTCGTGAAGAATAAAACTTATTCTTCCGCGAGGAGTCGGAAGAAGCCCGAGCAGCGATTGTGTGAAATATGGGATACTGAGGAAGTTCCGACTTGGCATGATGAAAAAGCCCCGCGGGAATTCCGGTGCATGGAACCTGATGATGCACTTTGTGAAGCGAATGAGCTTCTTGCTAATGTTGGTTGCCAATTGGTGCTCCCAATGATTCAGAGATCCGCTCCCTTGGTACCGATTCACCAATTCTTATCTGAACTGCAGTGTGTTAAACGGGATCGATGTAAGGATTGGATTGAGTTTCAGATGCATGGGCTGTCTGATTTCCGAGGGGTATCTTCGCAGTTGAATAATTTTTGCTGATAGATTTTTTGCATCTTTTTTGGGCCTATTTTGCTCAATAATGACAACTTTTGTATCTTCCTTGACCCGAGATTTGGCATATTCCACAACTCCTAATTTTTGCTTTTTGAATTTTAGTTCTTCACTTTAAATCCCCGCGTTCCAATTTTCTGTACCAAAGGCGATTATTTCTTGATTTTTTGGCGTGGCTGGATAGGGTTTGGGTTCAATCTTTCAACTGCCCTTTTTGACGTTTCCGGAAATTGTAAGCGTTCATCAGAGATCATCACTTCGAGATTTCGTTACTAAAATAAAAACATTTATGAAATATTGATGGGCAATGTCCTGGCGGCTGACTTGATACTGTCATTTGGAAGATCGGATTAAAATTGGCTGCGTAAAATGTCTTTAAAGAAAATCATTCAGACTATCCTCTTGGTTCTAGAGCTCAGAATCTAAATTTTCCTATGAAATAATGTGTTGAAAATCTGGAGAAGTCCACTGTGCTTGGAAATCAGAAATCCTGTATACTTCACTGCGGTCCTTCGACACTTCTTTAATCGTGATTATGTTCCGTTTAGATTCGTCGAATAGCGAAACACGCTTAAGTAATGTACTTTCAAAACTAAGGAGAGTCATCAACAATTTCACGCAACTGGAATCTCGTGTGAAGCAGAAAACCCACGCTGAACTGTTTCGTTTGCAACCCGAAGATCACGATCAGTTATTCGTTGTCGGAAAAATCAAGGCAAACCTTGAGTTCTTGATGCATGAAATTATGAGAAAATTCAATTTAAGACAAGAATTAATTTTCTATCGTGATTTCAAATAAATTACTGCATTTTGTTGATTTACGAGATTACGACTTTTTACAATTTTTGTTTTCATTGTCCAATTCAATGTTATATTTGAATTTAAGTCTTTTTGGATTTATGTTATCATTTCCTTCTTCATTACCTCGTTTTGGTCTTTGCCGCGCGAATAATTTTTGTCTGCTGTGAAGATCATAATTTTTTCACCTGTTCGCTCAAATTACGGATATCGTTCTTCAGTCTTGGATTTTAGGGTTTGAAAAAATGGGAAATTTTCCTCCAAGAAATTCGTTGCCATGAACTAAGAAATAATTCTTATAGCTGGGACTCACTATCTTGTGTTCACGTTTTATTTGTTTTTTTTAATTAGAATGCCAACTTAGTGCCTTTCTTATAGAACTGAGTGAAAACGTAGTGCTCCGTAGAAAAGTACTGTACAATGAATGAAGCCCGTGCACTGCAAACTTTCAACAATGCGCAGGAGCGATTGAACAGTTTTCTGAGAAACTACTCTCAAGGTGAGCGTTCATTATATTTTTTTAGTTGGATTCATATTACTTGGTCATTTTAATTTTTTATTAGATGCAAAACAGCTTTCGTCGGAAGTGGACGCGATTCTCTTCGATTTACCGGATAATTTGCTGGAAAACGCGTTATTTATTCTGTGTAGGGGACATGAGCGAAGTATCAGATGCGATCCGGTGATGAACATGAACTTGATAAGTGAGTATGGGCGATTTTCTTTATTTTTCCTTTTTATACTGAAGAAAGTGTTCGGGGCTCGGTGGAGCAGCTTCTAAATTCTGACAAATAATTATTTTGTTTAAGTGGACATTTCATTTCATGTCCAAAATATTTGTAAATTTCAGGTTTGATCCTCAATCGGTTGAAGTTTCACAAGTCTGCTAAACATCCAAGAATTCATCCGATTTCATCATCGCGCAAGAAGGATGTATTTGCTTTGTTTGCCGTGAAGCATTTTCAGCAAATAATTCGGTTGGTTTGTCTTGCGTTTTCTCTTCCGGACGAGAGGCTGTTGTCATTTTACGAATCGGAAGTCACAAGAATGATTCAAGATGAAGATTACTTATCGGTGAGTTTGAATACATTTTTTTTAATTGCTGAAACGACGATGATTTGTCTTATCTCCTTGGTTTCTTATGTAGGCTGTATATACCTGATGGCTTAACTTGGAGGGGCTTGCGGACATACTCGGCGATGAGAATGGTTATCCTGATGTATGCTTGAACCTGTACTAAAATTTCTTCGAAGAACTGTGCTCACTTTCGAACTCTTATTTCTCAATTGAGCATTTGGACAAAATGGTCGATTTTCCACCCGGACGGTATATCCACGTGTGTGCGTAAGTGTTCGTTTCGACCTCCAAATCCTAATTTTCGTTATACAGTATTTGTTGTCTCCTTGACTCGCCCGGTGTTTAAATACGACGATATTGAGATAATCAATAAAGCTTCTCAAGAAATATCTTTCTATAGCACGGCGTTTTAGCGTATGCATTGAGAGAAGGTATCTGTTGACCAGGAAAGTTTTTTTTGTGGAGCATATCGCGGTAGGTTGGTCACTTTTTTCCGTCCGAGAGTTCACCTTCACAGTATTGAAAGAACGCATCTAAGTGATCTAACCGTTGTTATATTTTCTTGTGCATTGATTCGTTTCAAGGACATTTTTGTGTTCCTCCGCGAACCAGGTTAACAAAGGAATCTTTGCATCTGTGATACATTTTTAAATTGAAAGGGGAGCGATATCCACTTGACCTGTCACATCCATTCGAAATTTCACTTCATTAAAAAGAGCTCTACAGTGAGAATTTTTAAAACCGAAATTAAGTATATCCTTAATCCGTCCTCATCTTTTCCATCACGATTCCGAGATCATGTTAAGTTTCTGAGCTAGCCTAAAATATTTTCAATGAAGTGCATTTTTGGGATATCAAAGCAGAGATCAACCCATGCGAATTCCCAGCAGAAAGGCCGGAATAAGTTCTAAGTTGGTAAAATCCAGTTTGTTACTTTCACTTATATAAATCCTGTTCATTTTGTGGTAGCCTAAGGGATTAAAAAATAAGGAAATGGAGAGAAACGAGACCGCTTCCTACTATAGGTGGCATGTGATTAAAAAAAATTGGAAAGACCCTGTCGGATATTAAAATGTTAAAAGTTATCTTTCAGGAAGTATGGAATAAGTAAGAAACAACTTCGTCAGAAAGGCAGCCTTACGAAAAGCATCCGAAGGTGGTGTACCTTGTATGGCCTTGATGAAGAGCGATATGCGCCTCACAGCTATGTCGACACTCGTCGTCAAGACCTGCGGTTTTTGGTCCATGCCACTTACCGTTCAAAAGCTTTGTGTGAGTATCAATATTTTTTTGTGACCCACTTTTGTTTTTGTTGCTAAGATGTTAGTGTTCTGTGCATTAATTCAAAGGTACAGTATAAATAGTATCTTTGGTCCCGTCGATCTTCTGCGTAATTTCTAAGCATTTGCTTGATTCTTTGCGGTCTTGGCATAACCGACATAACTGATCAGTGTAAATTGTACTGTATGCGTATTACAGTAATGCAAGTGGACACTCTGTAAAAAAAAATTCTCTCAATTACCCAGTTTTTCTGGTCCCGTGAATTTCGTCTACGACGATTTTCGCTTTATAAATATTTTTTTTAATTTGATCGTTGAGGATTCTCTCTCCATGTCATAAGGCTTTTCTACAACTAAATCCGAGGGATCTGAAGAAAACTTCGTTATTGAGAGGATTTCGTTGTAGTAAACCCCTATAACATGAATTTTTTTAATTTGATCGTTGAGGATTCTCTCTCCATGTCATAAGGCTTTTCTACAACTAAATCCGAGGGATCTGAAGAAAACTTCGTTATTGAGAGGATTTCGTTGTAGTAAACCCCTATAACATGAGGAGAGAACCCTAAATGGGACCAAAAAATTCTTTTAAGAAAAAAATTGTTGTAGACAATATCATCGTAGAGAGAGTCCACCTGCGTTATCTATTGTAGAACATATTCGCCGATATTATCTGTGTTCAACTTATAATCTTTGCCTTCATTTCTTTCAGCAATTGATGCCTTCGTCGAGCGTGTGGATAGAATGCTTTGCAATAACTACACACTTTCGTCTTGGTTTGTGCGTTTCCTGGAAGGAAGTGGCAAGATTTCTGAAGCATCTTTCTGGGCTGATAGAGTGTCTTTAAGTCCCGAATCGTATTCGCCTCAAATTCGGCAGAAGATTAACATGGGTGACTTGGGAGTTTCGGACAGGAAGCAGTTGTGAGCGATGAACCTACTCAACTTTTTTCGTCAACAGTTCTTGGAATTGATGTTTTGCAGAGCCGTTGATCCGTCCCTTTTCCACACTTTGAGGATTGGAGAGGAAAACATATTTTTTGTGGGAGATATTTCTACGTATCGAAACGTGATGAAAATTCTACTCGAGGTGAATATTGAATATGGCGTCTCTGTGTTCATGAAAATTAATATTTCTCATTGCTTCAGAAAAAGATGGTTGGACTCGATTGCGAATGGCTGTCAACATCAGTAAATAACAAAAAGCTACTGTCAATCATTCAGATTGCTACGGAAAAGGAAGTCTTTCTTTTCGATATGCTAAAGCTGAAACCATTGATAAGTGGTGAAGACGGAGTGCCCCTTGTGAAGTTTTTCAGTTCTTCAACAGTTATGAAGATTTGTAAGATAAAATGCGTAAATACCTCAATCTTTTGGAGATTGACGATGGTTTTTCAATGCATAGGTTATGACTTCAACTCGGATACGGAAATGTTGGATCTGCTTTGTGCACCGCGCGCATACATCGCCAGCGAGTCGAAAAACATTTTTGACTTGGAAACGTTCCACAGTCTCGCAAAACGTAATCTGCTGAATCAAGCGGGTGGAAAAAATTCGTCGCCAGGAAACAAACGTAGGAGGATATGTTGTTAAATTGCTTATTGAAAAAGGCTTCTTCGTACTTGCACCATTTTTCTTCTTCGAAATCTATAATTATCGCCCTCTTTTTGAATGGACCTTTAATCAGCATCGTTTTTAAGTCTGAAGTTTTGATATTTCGGTTGTAATTTTTTTTATTTAAAAAGAGGCCAAGAACAGCGGTACTGGTAAGCCCGTGACTGGGTTGGCGGCAGTTGTCAAGGCTGTGCTGGGAAAGCCTCTAGATAAGCGAGAATGCATGTCAGACTGGGAGAGGAGACCGCTCCGCCGTGAGCAGATGCGATATGCTGGTGAGCACTTTGTAGCTACAATATAAGAGTGTGACTTCGAACGAGTTAAATAAATGTATGCTTCATTTCAACCAGTCCACGTCAAGGGGCTCTCCCGCGAGGTTTTGTGTTTCAGCCACTTTTTTTTTGCGTCACTATTGGCGCACTACAAATAGTTGAATAAATTAGGACATTTTTCGTTGCCTGCGATAAAAAGAAAGTTAGGCCCAATTACCAGCGGAGAAATAATCTTAATTTGTGAGCGTTATGAGATAAGATGAATTTTTAGCAGGAAGCGGCGCATTTCTTCATTGTATGTGGCTTTCTCAGCAATAAAATTTCAGAAAAATTTCAAGATTTACTCAAGAAAGAAGCCACGCAATTTTCGAATCAATCCCCTCATTGAATGGAACCAAAAAAAAAAACGAGCTGCAGTAAGAAATGTCTACCAATGATGATTTTTCGTTGACTCACAAAACTGAGTACATGTGTACCAGTACAGTACCTGTAAGGTAATCTGGATAAACAATGTAATCAATGATGATTTTTCGAGGAGAATCAAAGAAAATAAAAGACGAGGTGAGAAGAACGAGAAATACTGTAAATTAATTCGATTTTTTTGCAGCGTTGGATGCTTTTTGCCTGGTGGAAATTTATCTTGCTGTTGCAGCGAAAGCCGAAGACATGGAGACTGATTTCAAAAACATTTTCGAATCGTATTTCTCGACCACCTGAAATACCTGAAATTCTCCGTCGTTGTCTGTGGTACTGACAGATACCGACCAATTACCTTAAACGACGCAATTTTTTGTTGTTGAATATGTTCTTTCATTTACAGTAGGTCAGATGACCTTGTTCGTTTTTATCGGCGTTGTTTTTTCCCCTTGAAGATTCTAGATTTACGGGTGCCTTTTGACTTTGATCCCTCGAAAAAATTTCTCATGAGGAACCGCGAACGGTTATAAAAATTTACGTCAGTTTCTAACGGAATTTGAACGTGGCCAAGAGCATTTTTTATTTTCTTATTCAGAACTGACTGATGTGATCAGCACTTGAACATTTAGTCCAAGTGAATAATAGCTATTTAAGTACAACACGTTTATTTTTTCACAACGACTTGAACGCACAAGAAGTGAAGAAATGCACCAGATTTATTCTCGGGAGACTCAGGAATAAGATTGCATGATCTTGATAGCAAAAAACATTGCTCGAAATTACAAGAGATTGGTTGGTTTCATTAGCATATTTATAGATCTCCAGTTTGACGCATCATTGGGATTGGTGTAAACATTTTTGAAACTTACCTCGACGGTGTCATGGATATTTGTATTTAAAATACCTCAACTCTGCTTTCCCATGGCATCAAATCCATGACGCTGTTGATTACCTACTCCAAGCGGACTCTGACATGAGCTTTATCTTGTAAAAAATGTCCCGATCCTGTACTAAAGAAGTTATTGAGAATACGTGCGGATGAAGGCGTTCCGAAAATTACTTCTGTTCGATTTTTAAATCGTTGTAGAAAAAGCGAATGAACCGAATAACTGCTCTGAAGGCATTCAATAAAAGGAAGCTCTGAATCTGTTGAATTTGTGCTGGTTATTTGTGTTGAGTGAATATGGGCTAAACGCTGAATAATCAAGTCGTCCAATTTGAGAATGTATCAGCGCTTTTTTTTTTGCTTGTTATTCTTGAGCGAACGAGCTTTTTGCGACCGTTGGTGAACTAAAGCTAATTTCGAGGTCTGTTTTCTTGATACCGATCAATTAATTATTCAAGTTGCGGTTTTCTGCACTGGACGGACAAGAGGAAGGAATCGGGTTATGTCTGGGGAAGGTTTAATTGCATTTTTAATTTTCCCGCTTCATGTCTTCTTGAGGATTCGACATGTGTTCGCGTATCTAACTTTGTGTGCGATTCAAAATGGAGAATCTCAGGAGTTTCTTCCAGATCTTCACGGGACTCAAAAACCAAGGTAAGTCGAACGTTCTTTCTGTTGGTCATTCTTTGTTAGGCAATGTCAACAATGTTTCCCTTCTGTTTTATTCTTATGAAATTCTTGAAATTTTTTTTCTGTGCTAGTTTAGTTCAGGTTTGTTATATAGGTTTGGTTATTAAGGTTAGGTTAATTTAGTTTCTTTTAGGATACTTTGGTTTTCTTATTATTATTTTTTTTTTCTGGGATGAAGTGTTGTACGAAAAAGTATTCGGAAATTAATGTTAGATGTCCCAGAAGAACAAAGTATGAAAAACTATAAATCTTGAAGGTCAAGCGGAGTGCAGAAATGCCTCCCAGACAAGGAATTATTGGTTGAAATACCCCGAACAATTGATTTTACTGTTCTCTCATTTCTTTTGTAGATGATAGAATTGATAAGAAATCTAAAAAAATGACAGAAATTAATTGCTCTCAAGGTTGTGCTCAAAAGCATTTTCGTGTTTTTTTTAAATCCTCATTTATATGCAACTGCATAATCTCGGAGCTGTGTTATCTTCATTGCGTATTAAAGCTTGTTGTTTGAATTTGCAGGTGCAGAGCAACAGTGTGATGATGCTGTTGATGAATTTTTGCAATCTCAGCGAGGAACTTTGCAAGAAAATGCTTTGCTCATCATCACCCGAGGCGAGAGGAACGTGATACCCAGAGACATGGATAAAAACTTGATCAGTAAGAATTGCATTGCTTGCATGGGACTCGGGTTAAGCTTATTTTATTGCAGTGCCGATGCATTTTTTTAACATTTCCCTATTTTTTCGATATTTTATTGAAAAAGTATATAAGTCTCTTAATTTTTTCCTTTCGATCTTTCAGAACGGGTTCTGCAGCGCACGAAAGTATGTGTTGATCAAAATCATCCGAAAATCAAGCAGCTTACCCTGGAAAGGAAGCGCGAAATCGTAGAGATGTTTTTCGACGAGAGATTCACTGGTTTGTCTGTGTTGGCTTGCGATGCTTTCAGCCTCCCTGAAGCTGAACTGAATACTTTCTACAAGAAGAAAGTATGTTCGCTGCTCAGCGCCAGGCAGTATGTGATGGTGAGAAACTCGAAACAAAGGACGTTTACGAATACTGAAGTGGCATGATTTGAACTTCTTACTTTTTTTTAGGAGTGCCGTGCGCATTTTAAAGAATTAATTAGCGAAGTTCAAGATTGTTTGACGAGGTCTTGATTATTTGTTTTTACTATTATGACGATTCGTTGGGTTATCTAATATTTTTTTGCCTGTTGTTTCCAAGTGATGGTCGGCTATTGACCTCGTTTTCAATATTTCAGGCGAGCGAGTGGATGACAGGACTGGAGATTCCGTATGGGATTTATGAAAAAGTCATCGCTCCCTTGGGTTTGCTTCCGGATACCGAAAACATTCTATACCAGTTTTTGAGCAGATTCAAGCAACTCCGTCCAGCTGTGATTGAAAACTTGGATGAGCTTATTTTGTTGAAGCCTATAGAACTGGAGGATCGTTGCAGGTTGGTTTAGATATAAGAATAACTTTTTTTTCTGAACTTATATCATTCCTTGTTATTCAGGGAATGTGGTGTTTCCATAGACAATGTTAGGCCCGAAAAATCATTGTCACAGTTGTTGAGATTTTGGTGTACCGAATTTGACATTGATTTCGACCGCGTTGCTAGGCGTTCAGCATGCCAAGCGCATAAACTGGCCTTGGATTTCTTTTTCGGCAAAACTTACATTTCCCGACAAATGTGTGAGTATTCAAGTTTAATGAAGCCGCACTTCTCCCAGCTATTTCAAATTGGACATTTTTTTACAGCTGTTGAGGCCTTCGTGGAACGCGTTGAATCTTTGCTAAGGGATCACGATTCTCTGAGGGAGTGGTTCGTCCTGTACCTGGAGCGAAAGAATAAACTTACCGAAGCTGCTTTTTGGTTAACAAAGTATCGACTAGATTTCGAGCAGTTTTCTGCAGAACTGAAGAAGAAAATTTGGGCAAACTCAGCTGGCATTACCGACAGAACAGAATTGTAAGTTTATGCCTTTCGGTTGATAGGTCAAGTTTCCCGCGATTTTCATATGGAATTCGCACACATTTTCATTTGCAGGAACATGGATTCTGCCCTTTTTCACCCGCTACGGCTACAAGAAAAAGATGTAATTCATATTGAAGACACCGCCACTTTTCGGAAAGTGATGGAAGTGATTTTACAGGTACAGTACACAGGATAGACCGTCCGAGAATTCTATCTGTCAATGCTTTCCTAATGTCTTCAGAAATCAACAATTGCCGTGGATTGCGAATGGCTGTCAACATCTAGAAGTAGCAAAAAGCGGATTTCCATTTTACAAATCGCTGGTCGATCTCAGATCTTCCTTTTCGACATCCTTGCGTTGGAAAATATTTTAAGTCGAGACTACCGCACCATTTTAGCGAAAGTCTTTGAAGCGCCAAGCATCTTGAAGATTTGTACGTTGTTGGCTCAAAATTTGATGGAAGTATTTCCACTGTAACTGTGATTTTGTTTTGTATTTCAGGTTACAATTTTGACGAGAAGATTGAGTTGATCAGCCAGCTGGTGGGCGTGCCGCCCGATGATTTTGCCAAAAGAATGCACAACGTATTTGATATTCGTGATTTTTTTCTGTTGTCGCGACACATGCTTCTCACTTTTGATGAGAAATTGAATGATCAAGATTTGGAGCGACTCTTCTTTCCTCATTCAGAAGGTAAGATGTGTTCAGTTGATCATGTAATTTTTGCGCCTTCTGTTGTTCACATTTACAAAAATTATTATGCTTTTGCCAAAATTTAGGCACGAATCCCGACTCAGTTGGACTAGCTGGTATGGTCGAATTGCTCCTCGGAAAACCTCTTGATGTTCGGGAGTCCATGTCGGACTGGGAACGTAGACCGCTTCGCCCCGCGCAAGTGCAGTTTGCTGGTACAGTACTTTATACTTTTTAAATAATTATATTTCGAAGTACGGAGGATTTTCTTATCCCGCATGGCCTACCCCGGAGAGCAATTCCACTGGGGCAGTTATTGTAAACTGTCGAAATATGCATAGATGTGTCTACGGAATCCTTTAAACTTCGTCAGAGCTTTTTCTGCCTTTCCTCTTCTCAAGTTGCGACTGGGATTTAGAACTTTTGAAACCCGATTTCTTCACGAGATGCGCCAATTCGGACTGGCGTTTGTTACGGAAAAAAGCGTTATCGAAAATATAATTTTTTTTTTTAAATACTGAATAAATATTTTTTTTAGTCGAGGAAATTTGTATTCTTTGTTCAAGGTCATGCGGGATCGGAATATTCCGCGTCTTCTACATTTTATCCTCTTTCTTGTGCCTATTTTTTTAATTTTAGACGCGTTAGTAAAAGACGTCGAAAAGTTGTAAAACATATTTCAGAAGTTTTTTTTACTTTATCTTTGATGAAAATTATGTTAAAAAAATTTCGAAAATTCTTTGATAGTCAAAACAAAAAAACGCAAGAAAATTGTTCAATTATCGTGTAATGGAAAAGTTAGGAAATGACCGAAATATCGTTTTATCTGAGTCCTTCTCATTTGTATTTTTCTATCCGGAACACTGAAGAGCAGAAATAAAAAATTTAATTAGCTCACAAGGTTGTAGGGAAATGTACCCGTTATGAAAATAAATTATGCCATGTGGAACTCTTTTCCATGAAGAATATTAATTTTCAAAACTTCTGACTACAGCACTTCAGGAGTAGAAAAAATACAGTAGTATGAGTGAGCAGTTATGATACCTGGCGCTAATCGAATTTACTTTCAAATGAACGGAATCAATCGTACCGTGTAATTGTTTTACTTCACAGCTTTGAGTGCCTTCTGTTTATACGAGATCTACGATGCATTGGAGCAAAAAGCCAGAAAGTGGGACGTGGATTTTAAAATCATGTTCGAGTGGTTCTCCATCACGGAAACGGGTGCCACATTAATTGAATCATTCCACGTTGACAATGGAGATGAACTCGAATCGATCTTCAAGGTGAGCAGTATGAGATAAATAAAATAAAGTTTCAAAAATCGAAGGAATAGACTTTCATGTCAAATGAACTAGGAATTGGGAAACGAAATTTCTTCAAAAAAATTTTTAAAGTGAATTTATCTCAAAATGTGTGGGACAAAGTTTTCGTCCGTTTCCGAAAAGTTGAAGGAAATTGAAAACCTAATGTAAAACTTATCCCCACGTTTCTTTAAATCACTTTTGCTTACAGAGGAGGTGAAGGAAAGTTGTTTCCCTACTTTAAGTACATTTTTATGAACGTATGTTTTTAGTTTTTGAAACTCAATTTTTAGCGACGTTGGAATTGAACTCCGGACTTCGACTTACTGTAGCCACGTTGATGATTTAACATCTGCATCGCAGACATTTGAACAGCTTGAGACCTGCTAATGGAAGGACCTTCTCAGAGTGGAATGGAATCAATGTTTTCTTTTCCTAAAAACTCAACATTTGTGTTCCTTCAACATTTTTTGAAAACACATGCAGTATTTCGAAAGAAAGAAACATTCAGCACAAGTTTTTGTAGAATCAGCATTTTTCACTGGAAAAATGGTTTTGAAATTGTTCGCAATATTCAGATGTGTGTCTTCTTTTAAATACTGTATTAAATCGTTTTAGCCGAATCAAACCGAAAATGTTGCATGATTTGCAGCAATGTTTGGACATTACAATTTTCAGCTTTGGAAAGATTTAGGTGAAGTCGAGGGTGTGAAGATATATTTCAAGGGTTGTCTGTCGTTTTTGTGAAATTTTAATTTTTTTTTTATCACCCGAAGGATTTCAAATTCATATACTATGTGTTGCATTGTCATGAATGTTCCACATGTGTTGCATTTTCAGCTTATAGGACGGTAGGGGGTGGGTGAAAATTGCATTGCCGGATTTGTCATACCTACTGACTGACATACATATTGACGTACCGCTTCTGAAGTTGAATAAAAGTCCTGAAGAAAATTTCCTAGATTGGTAAGAAAATATAGGTTGTACTCGTGTATAATTTTGTTTTTGCACTCCGGAAGGTTAACAGTGGTATTGCGGATAGAAACCGCTTAACCCGTCCGAATGCCGCTCGGAACGACCCTCGCATACGTCCATTGAAGGTTCGGGAGCTGGTTGTTCCCGAAGAAGACTTCTCTAGAAATCCTATTCGAGAAGTTGTGATTGCAGATGCATCTGGCCGCAGGTTACGGATACAAGACGACGCTGCACCGGTAATGATTTCGAATTTTGATGCGAAACCAACTTGAGGGTTGTCCGGTTTCCGCTCGTAAAAAACCAATATCCGCTAATTCATGTGATTTTTTTATTAATTCACGAAAGTCTTTTTAAACCTTTACGATGTATGAGCGGCACTGCAGAAATGTAGAGTAATTTCTTAGGCGCGCAATGCTTGGAAAAAGTCGTTATTCTGAATTCATGCATGGATTAAGCACGTTCCACTTTCGATGTCAACTATTGAGTAATGAAAATTTTTATTGTTTTGGATGGACTAAAGTATCCATCTGCTTACCCTGATTACAGGAAGATTTTTATTGATGCACGAAAATCATTTCAAACTTTTTCGATGTATGAGCGACACTAGATAAATTTTGATTAATATTTTACATGCTCAATGCGTGGAAAAGAAAAGTCATCATTCTGAATTGAGCACGTTTTTCTGTCGGTGTCAACTTGATCCGAGTCAAAATGTGCGTTTTTAAATTTTTTTTGGATGCACAAAAATGATCCTTCTGTTTACTCAGATGATCTGTGGATTCTCAAGATATCCTATTGAATACTGCGCAACGCCTTATTTTGAGCGGAAACCAGAATACCCTCAAATTCATTCATTACTCTGGATTACAAGCTTGTCTTGCAATCTGTTTACGCTATTGTTTGATTTTACGACTGACTGTGCATGTTATTATCCTGACTTGTTATTCTGCTCGAAAACCGGTTAGGCGCAGACGTCCATTGAACCTTATGCTCCTGTAGTTCCGGTGCAGAATCCTGACCAACAACCTGTCATCGAGTTGCGTCGGAAAATAAGGCCGGAGCAGTTGAAGGTGGTCACGGACTTGATGTTGCAAGGATTATGTGAGTTTTTTTAGTTCGGGCATTTTGATTTGCATTGTTCGGACATCTTTGCTTTGTACGTGTAAAGGTAAGCAACTTCTGAAGCTGGGCGTCGATGCGAAGACTCTGAAAAATCCAGATCCACGAATAATGTGCCTGGAATTCTCGAGGAAGGAGAATCGAATTATTTTGACCAGATCTGGAAAAGGATATGATGAGGCGAGTTCAACATTGATACGCTAATCACTTCGGGATTGTTTTATTTATTGGCTTGTGTTGCAATTTTCAGCTGAAACACAAGATCGAAAAAAAATTTCTGGTGGCGATAGAAACTCACAACTCGATGGAGCAGGTATTGGAAGTGGTGCGAAAGATGAATTTGGACATTTCGGAGGCAGAAATCAAACGCAGATGCCCGGTGAGTGGAACTTGAGACGGATACGAATTTAAGGCTTTACAGTAATTATTATTTATTACATTTTTCAGGATTTGTTCGATGTCCCATCTGCTGGAGCAAAGCGAGGTTTGGGTGATGTTTCGGTGCCTTCAGGAAAGCATCGTCGAAATTGAAATAACTTTTGTTCCTTGTCTATGCTTTTTGTAAATTTCGTAAAAGCATAAGTTTCTGGAACGAAGGACATCTTGTTTTGGTATTTCTTCCGTTGTGTAATTTGTTTTGCTTGCCGGGTTGAATTTTTCTTTACCTCAACGTGATCTGATGTTGCAGGGATACGAATGATCGGTATCTTGTTGCATAGAAAATTATTTTAAAAAATCATGAAATTATAAATTTTTTATTTCTGAGTTTCGTTTCTTGTTATGGGAGATACAATCGTTGTGCTCGAATTTGTTGCTTACATTTCAGAGCAAAACACCAATGTAGTGCTCTTGTGGGAAAACAAAATGAAAGACACGTCTGCGTCGGAAACGTGTAACGGTACCGATATAGAGCGATTAAACGCATTTCTGGAAAGCTACGCTTTTGTCAAACGTAAGTTTCACTGAACCCGTAACGTGGATATGTTATGTACTGTCATTGTATATTCTACAGAAGAGAAACACCGACGAATTGAACTTCTAGATGCGGTTCTCTCCGACTTGCCCAATAGTATGCTGGAAAACGCTTTGTATATTGTATGCCGTGGACGCGACCAGGACATTGGAGGCGATCAAGTAATGAATAAACAATTTATAGGTAAGTCCAGACTCCAGTATGATTTTCTTTCTTTTAAAAATGGTAACGAGTTTTAAAAAAAACGTTAATTTTTGGATTAAGGATGCAGCTCAGCGGTGCAAGTTATGTCGTATTTAGATAAATGAAAATTGGTTGAACGAAGACCTGAATTTCACTATGGTGAGAGTACAGTGGCTACCATTCTAGCAGTGTATTTTGCTACATGCACTGTAATTAACTAGAGAGTATTCTAGTAATCTAGATTCTAGAGTGCTAGAAGCTAGAGTCAAAGTCCTTCGTGCTTGCTAAAAGTGTCGTTATTTTGTATTTCTATGAGTGTTTTATTTCACGACAAATTTCAGTTCGGCTCTTCGATCGGGTGAAATTTCACATGTCGAACGGCCATCCAAAATGTCATCCGCTTTCCTCATCTCGCAAAAAGGATGTCTTCGCTTTGTTCTCCCCGAAGCGGTTTAGGAAAATAGTTCCGTTGGTCTGCTGCGTGTTTTCTCTTGTAGATGATACGCTTTCATCATTTTACGAATTTGAAATTTCCAAAATGATTGAAAAGGAGGAATACATGTTGGTGAGTTCGAATCCATCTTTAGCATCACCGAGCTGACGAGGATTGACCGGTGTTTTTTTTTTGTGTGGATTATTTAGGCAGTTCTATGGATTACCGAATTGAAGCTTTCTGAAAGCTCGTACGAGCCACTTCTCGTACCACTAGCCCTAAGTTCGAATTCAGACGTAGTTTTGAGGACTGTTTTCGACGAACGTGAAAGCTTGAGAATGATGACTATTTCACAACTGGATAAATTGGTTGAATTACAACCCGGACAGTATTCGGACGTTTGTGCGTAAGTGTTTCTGATCTCCACGCTAAATTTATTTAGACCTTTTGTCCTTGATTGGAAGAGAGTATTACGTTCAGATTTTTGAAAAACTCGAATGTCCGGAAATAGATATCTGTTAGTCCTTTCTAAAAAAAAAAACCATACATCGTACTGTACTGTGTAAATTTTTTTTTTCAACAGTGGTTTTTCTTCATTCTTGATGAGCTCCTCGTCCGTTTTTGGTTATTTTACAGGAAGTATGGATTAAGGAAAAAACATGTTCGTCCTCAGTCAAACCTGTTGAAATGCATACGAACATGGTGCAACTTGTATCTAATGGACGAAGAACGATGTGCACCTCATAGCTGCGTCGCAACCCGGCGTCAGGCCTTACGGTTCTTGTTCCATGACACTTATCTTTCAAAAGCGATGTGTTGGTATCATTTCTTTCTTCACGATTGAAATTCAATGTAAAATTGTTCGGTCGTAAAGATAATACTTTACTTAAGTTGTTACTAATAGTTTTTCGTGTATTACGGTACTCATGAGAAGTGAAAAACGTAGCTCAAATGAAACTGGTTGATAAAATAGTTTAACGCAGCACAATTAAATACGAATTTTATGAGTCTAAATTTCAAAGGTGCTTTTTCTTCAAAAAAAAATATTTCTGTGTCGCAGAAACATGGGTTGCGCATTTTACGGGGGATTCATTTTTAAAATCTTGGTCTCAAAAATTGTGGCACAGGGCTTGAGTAAATCATTAATATTGATTTTCATCGTAGCTTTTGTATCTTCTGCTGGACATGTTTTTCAATCACTCTTTTCACTTGAATATCACGAGCCTTCTTCCAAATCGCACAGAAGTAATTTTTGTGAAGAAAGTAAGAAAAATATTGCATAATTTACTGAAATTTGAAATTGGGGTGCGATACGCGCCTGTTTTGTTTTATTTATTCAATAATTTTTAACCAGAATGGGACTCTTCATTTAACGAAGAAATATAGTATACAATACTGTACAATACAGTACTTGATCCATTTTACTTTTGTTTTTCAGCGGTTGATGCTTTCGTTGAGCGTGTGCGTAGAATAATTCATGGAAGCCAGTCGCTTGCATCCTGGTTCGTGAACTTTCTGCAAGAAAATGGCAAGATTTCCGAAGCATCGTTCTGGGCGGCAGAAATATCACCGAGTCAGAATTTGTATTCAGCTGAAGTGGAGCAGATGATCCGTCTTGGTGACTTGGGATTCTCCGACAGGAAGGAATTGTGAGCATTGAATCTGATAGAATTCTTGAAACTGTTTTATTAATTAGTTGCGTCAATTATTTGTATTTTTTCAGATTCGTAGATCCGTCCTTGTTCCATGCATTGAGGATTGACGAAGCAAACATTGTATTCGTTGGAGATATTTTTACGTATCGAAACGTCATGAAAGTTCTACTTGAGGTGAATTTTGGGATTATTTTGTCTCGGTATTCATGCAAAATTGCAAATACTGTCATTTTTTGTTTTATATTCATGCAGAAAACTTTACTTGGACTCGATTGTGAATGGCTGCCCACGTATGGGGAAAGCGAAAAACGATTGTCAATTTTCCAAATCTCCACGGAAACAGAAGTGTTCATCTTAGACATGCTACATATGAAATCATTCATGGACGGGAAAGACGGAGTGCTTCTTGCGAATTTGTTCAGTTCTTCAACGGTTATGAAGCTATGTAAGATCAATTTGCCAATTCTTTCTTGCAAAGCGCTCGTTTTTTAAACATTTTTGTGGTACAGGTTATGGCTTTAAGACGGATTTTGAAATGTTTTGTGGTACAGGTTATGGCTTTAAGACGGATTTTGAAATGTTGCATCAACTTGGAGGACCGCTTGCAAATATCGCGAGTGAGTCGAAGAACATGTTCGATGTTCACGCGTTCCAAATACTTGCGAGACAAATTCTGCGAAATCAAGTGGACTTGAATAGTCATCAGCAACGATATGGACGGATGTTGGCGGATTTCTTCTTGAAACCCGGAAAAGGTATAATTTCTCTTTATATCTCACCATAACAACTTTCGTCCTTTGAACGCCGAATCCTCCTGCTTTTTTCTCGACTCACTTTCGCAATGTTTTGAGGATAGATTAACGAATGCTGGTGTTTTCCGGAAGCAGGGTTTATTTATTAATTAAGTCCTTGCACAACGTTTATGCATCTCTTTTATTAATATCCCTGTGTCAAAAATCCTGAATAATAGATTAAATTGAGGATTACATAAATTTAAAATTTTAATTTTCTCCCAGAAACAAATATTCTTACGTGAGTTGGAGTAACAATTCCAGGTATAACCGGTGTACGACCAGGTATACCAGGTCGGAGCATTCATTGTTATGATTTCGCAAATTTCATTGAAATTGCTCGGTTTGTTTCGTAGAAGGAAAGAATCGACGTAGAACAACAGAGACAATGTAAAAAAGGCAATGTATAAAACAATAGAGACAATGAAAAACAATAGACATCGTTAACAGTAGAGACAATAAAAAGAGTTTTCATTTCATTTTTAACCAATTAACAACCGTAATAATTGTTGAAACATGGTCCGTAGCATTTCTCAAGAGTTCCAAGTTTCTATGAAGTTCTTTCTTTGGCTAGAAGTGGACTGCTACGATTTTGGCCAACCTGTTACTGGATTGGCGTCATTGGTCAGGACTGTGCTTGGAAAACCCCTGGATAAGCGCGAA
>CAJPEX010002400.1:0-40209 GCA_905338405.1 Notodromas monacha
GGCATATTGTTGCAGTTACCCTCTTGCACACCTCCATAATTTACATGCTTTCTACTCTTTATGTCACCAAAAAACAATATTCTGGTGTGAAACTTTTGAAAAGTATTCATAGAAAATTTTAAATAATTAATGAGGATATCAGGTCATAGAACCCTATTGTGGAATTTAAAAATATGTGAAGCAAGATTTTTAGTAAAATAATAGTCATGAAAAGAGCAATAAAAAAGAAAAAGTGCTGTGGAAAAAAATTGTCACCACCTGGGGATTGAACCGGGACCCTCCCAAGTGTAAGAACCCTTTTTTTCTTCACATCCTGGGATGCTCAGGTTTCTACTGCCTGAGCTCCCAAGGAAGACTGACCCTCCCAGGAGGGAGAGTTAGGGGGCGGGGCTTGCGGGAGTCTGTGGGGTGGGTGCCTGCGCCTGTGCGTTTTTTGGCGGGAAAGTTCTTGGGGCTGGGTGGGAGGGAGGACAGAGGGCATAGGGGGCAACTGGGAAGGGAAAAGTGCGTTCGGACGAACGAAAAACCGACGTACAGAGAGTAGTAACTTTATTATTAAGGATGCAGCACATTATTTATTGCTTTGATGGACTCTGCAGATGTAAATCGAACTTTTTGAACAGCAGCAGTAGTTAGTGTACAGTACTGTCAATTTTCTTTAATACCGAATTTTTTTTTACTCGATTCCCGAACAGCCAGGACGCACGCACATCTGGAGTGCGCTTGCCCGTCACCCAGTGAAACGCTGCACACGCTGAAACATTTCTTACAATCTTTTCAAGCAGGTGTCGCTCACGTCGGCCGAAAATGCCCTGACTGGTCATGGATTGAATGGTTCGGACGTTCAAAGGTGCAATTGCTGTACACACTTTGCACCCAATTCCTTTTCACCACCATCTGCGCATTGGTAATCGCCCTAGCTTTCATCCGCGATTCAGAATCGGAATCGAAAACATTATCCACCGACCAGTTCGTACTCCAATTCAATATCTTGGTGATGATGCTGGGTTCTGATTCACCACCATCTGCGCATTGGTAATCGCCCTAGCTTTCATCCGCGATTCAGAATCGGAATCGAAAACATTATCCACCGACCAGTTCGTACTCCAATTCAATATCTTGGTGATGATGCTGGGTTCTGCGGCATGTACCTGGATCTGGATATTTTACTCTGTACGTGTCTTACTAATTTTAAAAGTTGCTGATCTTATTAGTCGAGTGTCATCCTTTTTCCACACCTCGTTTGACAGACACCGAGATTGGCAGAGGCTTGGCAACATTTCATAGAGAACCAAGGTCCAAGTGTCAGCTCGGGTCTTTATTCGGAGATATACCGTGCTGCAAACCTCAAAGCCGGTGGAATTGTGTCCATTGCCATTTTTGCCTACATCTTTACAATCGCAGTCTCAGGACTTCAGACTTACGTAGCAATGAACGAAAACATAACACAACTGCCGATGATAGGGAGATACTGCTTGATTGCTGGCATGGTTTATGTGTGAGTCAAATTATCGTAAAATTGCATGTACGAGGCGAAACTGATGTACCGTATATACTCTGCAGTACTGTACTTTAATACCACATACGCGCCCTCAGCTGGAGTGTGGTATATATTATATAGCAGGAAAAGTTTATGTGACAAAGCAAAATTAAATAAAAAATGTACTGGATATAAGTACAGTATAAATTGAAGCAAACAACAACAAAAACGAAGGGCTTTCATTTATGTTTCCATCTTAGTTTTATAGCAATCGTCTTTTTAGGTTTGTAATATGGGTTTAGGAACTGATGAAACCATTGAGAATCGGAATATGTTTTATTCATTTTTCAGTTGACTTTTCATTTCATTTTCAAGTATTTTTGCTATTGGCATTTCCTCGATTTAATATGTGATTCAAGTATCAATTACACAATGTCCACATAAATTTTTTCATAATTTTTGGAAACATTTTCACCAGCAGCAGCCACTTGACTCGCTCACACACACCCTTTTTATACCTTTTTTTATGTCGGCAGTTTCTAATGTCAGCATAGTGTTTGTTATTAGCTGGATCGTTTCCATCAAGCTGAATTTAAACAATCCCATGCCATAAACTAATTTTTGAAGATGGGATTCTCCTTGCAACTCAAAGCGTGGTTCTTGAATTTGCGGAATCAACTTATATCGAAAGAAACGGTGGGATTTTTTCCTATCCGATAATTCGAGTCAACCTATATATGCTAGGTCGGTCGACGTCAAATACAAGAATATTGAAAATATATATACGTAAATTGAGGCCATGTCCAACTCCCTGACGCACTGAAAGTCATATTAATCGCGTTTTTTTTTTTGCAGATTTTTCTTGACATGTTGGAGCTTTGTATCCGGCATGGTGTATTTCCTGACTTGCGGTAAAATAGCCAAGGGTTTCTCAGTGGAATTCAACTCTGTCATGACAAAAGTCATCTCTTCAGCCGGGACTGTAACAACTATCAATAAGCCCTTCGTCGCCCGAAATATTTCATCTGACCTAAGCGACGATTTCGGTGAGTCCTAAAATAAAAAAGCATATTTCCTCATAAATTCGAATGATGTATACGGAGATCTTCCAAAATTGAAAATTTAGTATACTGTGCTATATTTACTCAAGCACATCGAACATAGTTTTTTTCATAAAAAATTGTGTGCGTCATAATTGAGTGTAAAGTTTTTCAAAAATTAAAAAAGCTTTTTTAGGTGCCCATTAAACTTGATCCTTGCAGGAAATTTCGAAGAAATCAAACTGCTTTCAATTTATTTAATTGAAGTTTCCAATAACTGTAACAAGCATCTACGGTAACTTTCTTGAGAGGAAAGATTTAATGAAAATAATAATTTCTTGAAAGAATGTTGACTTGTAATGAATCGACTAGCTCTTCATTTTAAAGGCCTTCTTCTGAAGTGACACTTCAAATACCATCATAATTTATCTAAATTTCGAATGAGAGAGAATATGAATGAGCTTCTGAATATTTTGTTCGCATTTGAAGTAAATACTTGATATATATACACAATTTTGACGTTGAGTTTTGAGAGGGATTCGATATGTCGGATTTGAGTGCTTAAAACATATCTCTGATTGAAGAGCTGGAAAATATATTTGTTCCTGGAATCAGCGGTGTTTTAAATTGCAGTTTCTCGAGTATTACACGATGGAGTATTTATAATCAATGGCAGCTTCAATTCGATTGATTTAATTAATTGGATTGATTGTGATGTACATTATCATTGTCTTCTTTTATATGCCAATTTAGAAGATGACGCACGTTTGCCGAAGTTTCCGAAAGCTGCGATAATGAGACGAGTGGAAGATGACGTGGAAAGTCTGCGAATTTCATACGTGGAATTCCTGAGAATTTTCAATAACTTTTATGAAGTGAACTCCAGGCAATTGACAGTTTTCTATGCGTACGGCTGTTGCATTTCCATGACGTCTTCATACTTCGCAATTTCAAGGACACTTGACGGTAAATTTTGTTTTATTTAAAAAAAAGGGGCGATTTCGAACGATCGTAATTGTTTGAAAATCATTTTAAATTGCTCCACAGGAAGCAGATCTTTGGACTTGGAGGTGATTACCCATTGGATGACGACTTTCGTGGGGATTTCAGTCCTGGTCTTGGTTTGCGAAGTCGGGGAGAGAATTTGTCAAACGGTTCGAAATGTTCCCAACGGAATTTAAACAAGAAGGGAAATTAAGCCAATGAAAATATATATTTCCTTATCATTTTATTTCACAGTCACCTCTTGGAACATTTGCACTCTCTTTTCCACTGAAAAATTTCTCGCCGGAAGGATGCTTTCAAGTTAGTTTCCGATGTCTAATTTTTGATTTTTTTTTGAAAATTTGAAAATTATTCTGCTTAATACAATTTTCAGATTCAATCCCTGGTGACCGAGGTTTTAAATAATCCTTTGAAAGCAAATATTATGACCTGCATCCCTCTCAACAGAAACTCGCTCATGTCTGTGAGTTATTAAAACAGCAATATGGCTATGGTTCGATTACTAATGGTTTTTTTGTCGTTTCAGGCTTTCACAACAATCATCACCTACCTCATCATCCTTTTACAATTCAAACAAGAAAGCCAGAAATCGTAGAAAATCGAAGATATCCCCCTTTTTCGGAGCAATAATAACACAGCAAGATCCATCCTCTGCTATTACAGCCTTCGATTTTCACCGTATCGAATGTTTGAGCACTACAGCATTTGTGTTTTTTTCTTGGATTAATGTCACTTCGGAAAATAAATAAAAGTATCTCACTTTTTCCTTCATATTTTAGTTTCTCTTGTAATGTGATTAAAGCACGGCATTCGAAAACAAACTTTTCTGGTGAATTTTTTAAAAATACCAAAAAAGCTCTGTGTGATGAGTGTCAGGAAAAAATCCAAAGACAANTGTCCTGTTCTGTTTGAAAAGAATATACCAACTTATAATAGGACGATAAGTCCCGGCCGCAGCCCGGCTGATTAAAGTGTTTTTCATTTCTCTCCATTTCATTTGATTCACTTCACAAAATTCGTATGTCTTTATCTTTTCACCTTTTGTGTGGTAAAAGAAAGTCCTCTGTAATCTTTTCCCCACAAAAATTGGTAGCAGAGCGTGGTTCTCTGACTCCACTTAAAACAAAAATTGTGTAATCCTTTGTGAATAACTTTGATCATTTATTTGTGAATAAAAGGCTTTTGACGAAATACTTTGTGAATAAAACTCGTTGACATACGTCTGTATATATATATATCTAAGTGTTTTTTGAAATTTTTATATATATATATTCATTTATATCGGAAAACCCTTCTCAACTCTTGTGGTGTGTGTATACTTTCTTTCAATTGACCAGAAGTGTCCATACTTGTGTATAAAATTCACCCATCGTGCAAAAGAATACCCCTTGAATTGACCTCTACCAGTGAACAATCAAGTGAACTTTGTTGAATTTCTTTTGCGCAAAGTGATCAAACCGCCAAAACTTGGCACAAAAGGATTCAAATCTTGAAGAAGAAGAAAAATCAAGCAACAACCAAGAACAGCTCGAAACATCTGCTACAACTGGTGAATATTGGAAAAGAGGGCATTCCTCCAAGCACGAAAAAAAGGACCTATCGTCATGGCACCAAGAAAAGTCATCGCTGTAAAGAAGCCTGTTGGCAGACCACCAAAGAGGATTTCTCTAAGATCAAATCTTGAAGTAGAGGCACACAGTGCGGACTCCGCCGAGCCATCTACTTCAAATACCAGCACAAATGGAAACGAAACAACCAATATAACTCCCATAATGGAACCAAGACCCATCAGGCTGAGCAAAACCCCAAGTAATTCAAGTCTAAATTCTGCAAGAGAAAATGCAAATACGTGGGACAACGAGTCAAGAAACTTAACTGCGAAAATTTTTCAAGTTGTGAGAATGGTTCGTAAGGGTGACAAGGCGTATGATGAATCAAATCTGGATATGAAGCTCAAACTTTTTGATGAAGCAATAGAATCGGCTACGGATATACATTCCTACCTTGAGGGAATACAAGTTGATTATCTGGAAGAAGGGGACGCTCACGAAATAATTAAGCTCAAAGGGGAACTGAACATACTGGCAACTCATAACTTGGACTCTCTGGCTGAAGAATGGCAACTTGCCAGACCATCGCAAAAAACGGTCTTGGGTGTCCAATTTCCGGACTTCAAACCCCATACTCCAAGAGCCGCCGAAATTCCTACCAACAATAAGGAAAAGGGAAAGAATACAAGTGCTCCCGCTAAAGACGAAGAAATCGACTATGACGAAGAGTCTGCGGTCCAACAAGAGATAAAGGCATATGCCACAGGACAATCCATCTTGAAAGGTGAAACATCGACAGTGTTCATCCAAAATTACCAGCGCATTGAGATGAAAACGTTCCACAAATTCAAACCGGAGGGTGACATTGATCAAGATTTTGACCGAGTATGGTCCTACTTCAAGCCCATTCACTTGGCCCCAGTAACGGACTTCACTCCCAAGGAAAGGATAGGGTTGTATCTGCTGCACTTCCACGAAGACGCACTGCAACCTTTGAGAGGGTTGGATCGCAAGACCAAAGAAAGAGATTACCTAAATTTGGTCAGGAAGACTTTCTATACCTTTGGAAAGGTTGAGGTAGTCATTCAAGGATTATACAAACAACTGGAAGCGCAACCCCCTCCAGAGAGAACATATACCGGGGGGGGGGGGGCGGCATACATGACAAAGGTGGTAGACACCATTGCTAAGCTCACTAACATGAGAGAAAGTATCTTCACTATTCACAAAAGAATCTGGGTAATGGTGAAGAATAATCTAAAAAGGGGCAAGCTGTACAAAATTTTGAGGCCATCTGTGCCAAATGAAGACAAACTCCTATGGAAAAGCGATCCTGAGGAGATGTACTGGTGGTACTGGAGAGAGATCAACAAAAGCGCATCTCAGGACAAAAAAGAAAACGCCTCCAGCATTGGAGTATACCGAGTTGGTAATAAGGCTCAAGAAAGTGCACCTCCAGTAAAACAAGCCCAAGAACTTCAGCCTGTCAAGAAGATTGAATCAACAATGGAAGAGGAAGAATTTCAAGAACCTACGCCAAAAAGGGAAAAAACTGAAAACTTCAACAGGGGAAACGGTAGAGGAAACTATCAAGGTGGCAGGTCCAATAATCAGAATTTCAGGGGGGGATTACAAAACAACAGATCAACGGGATATCAAAATTACCGGTGGGGTTTTCAGTCCAATAATCAAAATTACCGGGGGGTTTTCAGTCCAATAATCAGAATTTCTGAGGGGGTTTTAACAATAATCAACAACAACAGGTCCCAAGCAGAGGGTGTCCCTTTTGCAACGCGGCACACTATGCCACTCAATGCGGACACAACACTGCAGAACGCGAGAATCTTGCAAGAGGAAAAATGCTGTGTCTAAACTGTATGTGGACAGGTCATGGAATGAAAGACTGCAGAAGTATCAGAAACTGCAGAGTCTGCGGAGGACGTCATCACTCTGCTCTATGCAGACACAACAACACAAATGTTGCAAATAATGCTCCTACAACAAAGACTGAAAATATTCAGGAGAACGACGGCTCTGAGTTATCAAAAGCAGAAATGATAAGCATGTTTAAAGGCATGCAGAATGAACTCGCAGAACTCAAGCACAAACCCATAGCCCCAATAGCCAGTAGCAGCTCTTCTAGCACATGACTAACTTTGGTAAAAATTACCATGACTCGAGGAACACCCTCCAGCTTTTTTATGGAAACAGCACAACTAGTGCACAAAGAGTCCGCCACCAGTGTCTTTGCTCTTCTGGACTCAGGAGTTCAGCTTAACCTAATCACTCAGGACCTAGTCTATAGGCTTAATCTCAAATGCTACCCCCATCCAACAGGATATAGTATCTCCTGAGTAAACGAAAATAGTCCCGGAAACCTGAATTCTACATCCTTTGTTGAAATAATTCTAACTTCTAGGAATCAATTCTCCTCAGATGTTAAGTTTTATTGTCGTTACCACCACGGTTACTCCTGGGGAACCTTTCCTAGGTTGGGTGTCTATGAGAGGGTGAAGTTTCTTGTAGTTCGTTTTAAACGTCTAGGGTCTTAACAAGTGTGTTGTGCGGTTCCCTTTGACATAATTATTGGAGGTGGAAACTTAATCCAAATTTATGGGACAAACACAAAACCTTTTTTCTCATCTGAACTCTTTCAAATTTCACATTCAAACGTAGGACTAATACCTAGAGGATCATGGAAAGAACAAGATGTAGAAGTGATCCCATCCTTCAAACCTCTTATATTCTCCGTTAAGGTAAATGAAAACAACCCGCTAGATCTTGAACTAAACGCTGAAATCACACAAAGTCTAAGGTTAGACAGAACTCAAATTCTGGGTAACCCAGAAGAAGCAAACCAAACAACAGAAGATGAATTTGCCTACTATTTAACCAAGTTAAAACGCGCTGAAGACGGTAGAGTCATAGCTCCCTTGCTCAAAGCCAGCAACTTCCTGGATAGTTGGTCACCAAATCTTATTACTGGGGAACAAAGAAGCAGATCAGTGATCAGAACTCTAGAAAAGGGGGATAAGTTTGCAAAAGCATACAAAGAATTCATAGAGGAATGGGAGAAAGACGGTATCATAACACCTACTTCTCTAGATGAATTGTTCAAACGAGGAACTCCCTTCACTGAGCTCCCTCATCATGGGATAGAAAGGCCTAACAACGCAACAACACCTCTAAGAGTAGTAATTGCCGGAGATGCGGCAGATCGAGGCAAATGTTCTACAAACGACATCTTAGAACGCAGACCGGATATCCTTCCCAGATTGGTACACATCCTAACAAGACTAAGATTCAGTCAATCCTTTGCAATTGCAGACATAAAGAAAGCCTTTGTCCAAGTACAGCTAACAGAGGATGATCAATGGCTGCTAATCTTTCGGTGGCCAGTCAAACAAGAAGATGGCTCATATCGCCCACAGTTCTTTAGGTTTTTACGATTGCCCTGGGGCATAAACTGTGCCCCGTTTATTCTAAACGCAGCAATCAGATATCTCTATCGACTTGCAGAGGATGAGGGAGCAATAACTGCTGCTCAAAGGCAAGAATTAGAAGATAATACATATGTGGACAACATTTTAATCACTGGCAAAAATCTTGCAGAAGTGAAAATAAAACTAGAAAAGGCAAAGAAACTCTTAAGTGAAGGAAAATTCAATTTAACCAAAATCCGCACCTTTCCTAGTGAAAATCAGGAAGCGGAACAATACAAAATTGTCAGAATACTATACAACCAGTCAGATGACTCAATTTCTGCCTGCGCAGATACCATTTATCTATTGGCCGAAGCCAGCATCATTTCCAAACAAATAGCAGCAGGAATAATTGCTCAACTTTATGACCCTCTCAGCCTAATGGCTCCTTTCTGTACAAAACTCAAACTAGAGTTCCAGAAATTCAATCTAAACAACCCAAAAGTATCCTGGGACTTTGTGATGAATGAAACAGACACACAATTATGGAAATCATTAGCAAGAGAAATTGCAGACGTAGTAACTATCAGAATTCCGAGACTCACAAAACTGGAAGACAAAACAAATGGTGAATTTCACGTATTTTGTGACGCAAGCAAAAACGCCCTTGGGGTGGCCATATACTACGTATCAAAAGGACCAGATGGGAAAACTAAAGTCACACTGGTCCGGGGAAAGTCTAAACTGGTACCAGGAATGGCAAAATCCAAAAACAAAACTACAAGTAAGGTAGATGAAGAAAACTCAAGACTGAATCCTGAAATAAAAATCAATCGGTTAGAACTTTCTGCTGCCTGCTTGGCCGTAACCATCATACAAGAAATTCTCAATGCTTCGGGACAACGTACGGCAAAGGTATTCTTTTGGACCGACTCTGAAGTAACCCTCAACTGGATCAAGGCAGAGAATCCCAGAGCAATACTATATGTCAAAGAAAGGGTACAGACAGTCCTACGGTTCTCCAACAAAACGCAGTGGTGACACGTACCAGGAAAATCAAACCCAGCCGATTTGGCATCACGAGGGTGCAATGCAGTTGCTCTATTCCTTTCGTTCGAGACCACCTTACCCGGTCTCACCGATTATCTGGTTTTGGTTACCGGTCAAGTTTGTTATGCGTACAAGGGTACGTCTCGATGCGGTTTCGGTTTTGTTCTGCTCCTAGTTCAGTAAAGAACACTCATCTACGCCTTCAGCAGAGCATCCTCCTGGGAAACAGTAATCAACAGAATGTTAGGATGGATGAAAATCACCACATATTTCAAAGAAAGACTCCAACGAAGAACTAGAGCTGCAAAGAGAGCAATCTCAGGAGAACCCAAGTTTCAGAAATTAGTGCAGGAAAGATCAAGCCCTGACTTAGTAAAAAGGGTTCAGACTGAGCTGTTTAGACTCCTTCAAAGGCTGTACGCACGAGAAGAATGGGAAACTCTTTCAAAAGGCAAGACGATTCCAGAAAAACCAGATCTAGAGTGGAACATTGAGTATGGTCTCATACAGTCAATCAGTCAACAGGGGCAGCACACAAACACAGCAGTCAGCGGCAGCCACCCTGTCAGAAAGTCCTTAATCTATCTCCCACTGCCAAAGAAAGGAGACGACTGTTCAATCATAAAGTCATTATTTCAAACATTCCATGATGAACTTGGTCACGCGCCCCCAAATGTCATTTTATCTACTTTGTCAAAAACATTTTGGATCCCAAGGGGAAGAGCATTAGCAAAAGAAATCAGAAACAAATGTAACTGGTGTAGAGGCTTTGACGCCAAACCCTTCTGTCCTCCAACTGCCCCCCTACCAGAATATTGATATTACGGTTCCATTCCCTTCAGAGCAGTTGGAATTGACTTTGTAGGCCCATTTATCTCCACTCAAATCACCAGAAAAGATGAGAAAGGGAAAATAGTGGTTGTGGCACCATCTCAAAAAGTGTCCATATGTGTCTTCTCATGCCCATTGGTTAGGGCAGTAGATTTACAGCCAGTTCAAGATTTAACAATCAAATCTTTCACCAACGCCTATGAAACTTTCTGTAACAAGCGTAATGTAAATCCAAAAATACTGGTCACTGATAATGCTGCAACTTTTCGGGCAGCATGGCCCATGCTTCTGCAAGCACAGAAAAGAAAACTCAGAGTCATGTTCAAAAAAGTTGAATGGCATTTTAATGCCTCAAGAGCCCCATGGTGGGGAGGATTCTACAAAAGACACATGAGAATGATCAAGGATCGGATGGCGAGAGCATTCAAAGGAGTATCTTTTGACAATTGGAATTCCCTCATGTCATTGGTATCACAAATAGAGAATCTTATCAACAGCAGACCACTCACATATCTAGCATCAGATAGAAATGCCCCTATGCCAATCACCCCATCCATGTTTTTAAATCCCCATCAAGGCGACTGGGAACTAAATCCGTTCTTATATGGTCTAGATCCACTCAAATTTTTGGGCATAATTGAGAAAGATAGATTGACAGAAAATGCCAAATATTGCATAGAAATCGCAGAAAAGGTCTGGAAACTCTATTACAAGGGATACATCAGCGAATTAAGGAAATTTCCATCCAGAAAAGGAAAAGGAGTTAATCTGTCTCCTCAAATCGGACAAATTGTCCTCCTCAAGCCAAGTTCCATATCAGGAGATTCTCCACTTCACCGCTTAAAATGGAAGCTTGCCAAAATTATCAAAGTTTATCAGAGTCAACAAGACGGAATCGTACGAGCAGTTGACATCTTGACAACCACAAAGACTGGGGGGGGGGGTGGGCCATCAGAACCGAGTGTTCTTAAAAACCAAGTTGTACAAAATTTGTATCCACTAGAAGCCGAAGTTCAGCAAGCCAAATATGAGTTCTTCAAGAAAGTTGCTATGTCCAAATTAGACTCTGTCAAGACCTTCTTTACTTTAGTCTCTGCAAATCAAACTTATGAATAATCAGAACACCAAAAAATTTGAATCAATCAAAACATATTTATTCCGCAACCAGTACAAAAAACAGACTGAAAAATAGTACAAACACCAATAAAAAAGATCACAACAAAGTCAATGAGAATCCCATCATGGAAATCAACAAAAAAATGCCTCTTCCTCTTCATTAAAAACTTAGGTCGCCGGTCCCTACAAAATTCAAACCATAACCTGGTAAACAAAAACAGTCAAACAAAACCTTTCTCTCGTCCTGGGGGGGATTTCTACTGAGGGAAATTCCCTTCTAACTCAATCCTAGCGAGGTCGCTGCAACGTGCAAAGAGGCGACAACCCTTTCCCACCAACCAACAACCAACGCTGGTCCGAGCAATTACAACATTCACTTGCCCAGTGTGCTTATGGCGCACCAAAGAACCAACAACGATCTTTCCAGCGGTCGATTCGCAAGTTCGTCCAGGAAAACTCTGCAAACAATCAATGGAGAAGCACTTGTTAGGAATCCGGGACAAGAATACGGTCCTCAAACTGCAAATCAAAAAACAAATTCATGAATTACTGGCTCGCGCATGACCACTTCACAGGAAGACAAACCTTTCAAACGGATCACTAAAAACGGCAAGTCCGTTAAGCTCGACTTGCCCAGTCGGTCCTCCAGAACACGGAAAAAACTCTGACTCGCCGCAATGGTGGTGAGATTGCCGAGGAGAAGTACCAGGAACGATCCCTCCGCTCTCATTCCAATATGAAGGACTTCCAGTGCATGACCTCACACAACACCAACAATCGTCCCTTGTGTCATATGCAAGGCCAAATTGAATAGAAATGGCCGTCTCCCTCGCAAACGTTAAGTAGGAACGGAGCATGATATGTCCAAAAACTCCCGACAGCCTGTCAATCTTAACGAACGATGCCAAGTGCTCCACAGGAGTAGCAACTGAGAACCAGCCCTTTCCAGTACCAGAATCCCTCTGCCAAACCCCCGAAGTTCGGGTCAACCTCTGATGGAACTTGCTGAGCAAAGCATAAGCCACATTCAGGCGTTCCGTTTCAGGCACTCGGCTACTACCACTCCGCATTTGCAAAGGAAACGAGGGCACTCCATCCGCAGCGAGCAAGATCTCCTGATGTACAAACCCCCCTCATGGAGCAGGGGGCGGAGGTGACGCACCAAGAGCAAACGCGGTCGCAGAAAACACTCGAGCAATCTGGCTCATGTACTCATTGAACACCTCCATGAATCCAGAAAAGTTCGGAACAGGTGCCTCATCAATCTCCGTCACAATTGATTTGATGTCGTTCGTACCAATACACAGAAAGACATGCGTGAAGGTAAATGACGGGTCCAATCGCAAGTCAGCAAACACCAACCTCCTCAGCTCCTCCGGACTCTTGGATTGACCAAATGCAAAAGACAGGCCGCTAATTGAATACTGCAACAGAAATCAATAGGAAAAACTTCAGATTGGCATTCAGAAAACTACAACACTAATCATCACATCGTACCTGAAAAACCTGAATTTGCAACCCATCAACCAGATGAGTGAAATCGAAGACCAACTTCTGAGAAGCCTTCTCCAGTCAAACATTTGAGACAAAAGTCTCCGGTCCACCAGCAAGTCGCCAGTATGCACTTAGCGAATCACTTATAATCAGCACAACAATCTTGATCCACGGCTGATTCAGTTGCAAGGGACCTGAATGCGGGAATTCTGGAGTTCCATGAGTCCAATCTTGAACCAAACATCCAGGAATGGGGAGTTGGATCTGCCCCAATACTTCCACATGCTTTGCAGTGATCCCCAAGTTTGCAGCCGCATCTCGTCGATATGCAACCAAATCTTCTGGCTCGTAGCAGCGACTCCAAAGGACACAAGCCAATACATCTGAAAAATTACAATATCTTTGTCAAACACCAGTCCAAAAATTAAAACATCTCATCATGACCTTACCATCGGTCAAACCATTGGCCAACGCAGCATGGGGGACGCGAAATGCCTGACAAGGAGGAACAATGCGATCTGAAGGATCCGCAGACTGGACAGCTTGTTCACGACGCGGTGGTACCGCAAAAACCTTAGGACGTGCTCCGGACTCAGATGACGATGCGTCAGATCCAACACCAACAAACGAAAATTGTGAAGTTGAGGCCCTTGAGGTAGATGGCCCAGTAGAGGTCGCCCCAGTCTGGCAAGAAGAGCCGGCAGCAGATGACGATGCCGCAGAAGCATGAGAATCATCTAAAACGCGGCGAGGTCCCACATCCAAAGTGGACGGTCTCTCAGCAGATCCCGATCCAGAAGACGATGACGGCACCGGCGGGATCTGGTTGCTCTCCATGTACCTCAACTTCAAAGCATCTAACGATCCCACATGGATCGTCACGCGGGTAACACCGTCCCCACACGTCAGCGTAGATACGCCTCCTGTTAGCAAAAACAACAAAGTTGTCAAATCGAGAAAACCAATTGAAGAAAATTAAGCAAAAAATCAAACCTTCTTGAGAAAGAGAGCAACTCGGCCCTTCCTCGAACCAAAAAACCAGGCTCCCGTTGAAGCGACTAAGAAACGACGCCAACCCAAGAGAAGCAACACAACCAAACTCCCGGTCAAAACTCTTAGCTTGACGTTCAGCCTCAGCCGCCGTGAATGTCAACATCACCTTGTGCAACTCGCACATTTTCCTCTTTTCGTCCAATAGCTGGCACTTCACATCCAGCTTTGAGATTGACTCCTCTATCGACGACAGCTTTGCCTTCTTACGGGAAACACGCTCCTTGCAGTTCCTCGTGTCCGCCTCAACTCCTCGTTTCACGGATCGGGCAACAGAACGACTGTGCACCGCATCCGCAAGATCCAACAAACTTGACCACTCCTTGGCGTTTAAAGATGAGAGCCGTTGAGCTCGAGCGAAGATCTCCAAAGGAAGGTCCAAAACAAAACGCGAGACTTCGGCGACAACAGCATCAGGCTCCAGAGCAGCCTTGGGCGCAGCAGAAGCCCCTTCGAGAGGAGAGTCCTCCAACGATATCATCTCAATCTCTGAAAGAACATCAAGCGAATCAAAATTTAGCTAAAACAGCCTACTCCAGCGTCTATTAAAACTCAAAAAGCTACCATTATCAGATCGAAGCATCTTCTCCGACGGAGCCGACGAAGCACACAAATCCGAAGTCTCCTCGTCAATCACTGCAATACAGCAAATACAACAATTACTTTCAGGTACCATAAAAACGGGCCACAGCAAACAAATCAAAATTTCGGCAAGTTGCCATCAAATTCCTGAATTAACTCCTGCAAACATGTATCAATGACAAAAGATAATCTAGCTACAACTCAGAAAATTACTTCCAAACTTCATGAAAACACTTACTCAACGGATCGTCGAATCCAGCAGCCTCTCCTGAGTTCCGTTCCATCACAAAGTCCTCTGAATCCAACGTCGAAACAATGAAACAATCCAAAGTCTTACTCAAGCTATCTTACGAAAATCACTTTTGTATCTTGCTCAAGCTACCTTCTCAAGACTATCTCCGAATCTTAATCAAGCAATTTCTCCAAACGATATCACGAATGCTTACGCCTGCGCAAATCAACTCGTAGCACTTCAAGTAAAAATCTGAAATCCTAGCAGAAATAGCAAACAAATTCAAGCAATTATCATCATGAATCTCAAAAGGAAAATTACGCAATCACTGTCGAACACGCCCAAATTGGGAAGGTATCTGCTAAACAAAAAGCAGAACCGCAAGCAAAAGAAGGAAGACCAAGCCCACGGCCAAACTGGCAAGGCGTCTGCCGAAAAATGCAGAGCCTCAGCAGCACGAAACGCACGAGAAAGCCAAACTCTGGAAGGCAGTCCTGGAAGTGGGAGTAGCGACCCCACTTCCGCACAAAGATAGAAGGTTGACCGCATCACAAAAAAGGAGAAAGGCCAAAAAATGGCAAGGCAACCTGAGGATAGAGGAGCTCGCAACTCCCTCCTTGCACAAATTCTATTCAAATTCACGAACTTGAGGACTGACTGCACAAAAAGCTACGAACACCGATGTAGCCTAACTTGATCAATCTGCAATCTCAAAACAGTCACATTGACTACTGCCAATCAAAAAACAAAGGATAGAAGAGATCCTCCTAGCAAAATCCAACAATGACTAGTCACCTCAATCATTGACTACACTTATGTCCAAATACGGGGACAGCAAGCAGCCTTTTTGAATATGCACAGAAGGAGGAGCTGCGCAATCAACAGAAGCAACATCTCTGCGAACAACACCAACCTCACGAAATGCTAGCAAGAGAAGTATTCACCAAAATTCCACATATATTCCTTTTCTAAAAAGTTCGGAAAGGGCCTGGCCAGCTCTGGAAAAACTTATTCAACCACTTTCTAGTCACGATTGCATTCACTTTTTTCACACTTCTTGCTTCGATAGCAACCTCTCACTTCAAGCGACGCAACTTCAAGTCAACGTCAGCAAGACTTCAAAATCAGCAAACATCAAAACTTCGACAAATCTATCAGGAGTCGGAATCCGACAGGAAGCTCCGAGCAAGGAGAAAAGCCAACTGACGAGCGAATCAGCACTCAAGTCTCCCTTTTAAGGGACAGGATCAGCAACCCCAGAACATTCGAGCAAGTTCGAAGACATTGTTTATCCCGGACCTGGAAGAGGAAACCGGTTGTAAAGCAATTCCGAAGTTCGAAAACCGGCTTCAGCACCCGACTTCTGCGGAGGCCTGCACTTATCCGGATTTATTGCAGAAACAGTTGGCGACAGCGCGCATATTTTTTCGTTCGCAAACTCTATTCTTTTTCTCTCTTACTATTTATCACCTCGCAACATGACGCAATTTTTTCCCTCCTAAGTATCTTTCACTTCCCAAAACGATGGCATTGCTGTTGATTCGGAAAGTAAAAGGGGGGGGGGGTTTATGTCAGGAAAAAATCCAAAGACAAGTAATTCTTGCACAAATCTTTTAAGGCGCCAGACAAAATTATTGACGCATTTTTTCAAGCCTGAGAACCAAACCCAGGTTTGGTTCCCAGGCTCTCCCAAGGACAGTTTTCCCAACTTCCAAAAGGAAGGAATGAAAGTGGCCAAATCCGGCCTTCATCTCTAATCCCAAAAGTTGTAGTGGTCAACCAAAAACCACAGATATTTCACTCTGCGTTGAACTCTCGAACTGAACAGATCTCCGGAGACCTCGTGTGTGAAATCGAAATCTATTTACCCAATCCCAAAATCAGGCATTTTTGCACTTGTCTAAAAAACCTCTTAGTTGTTCTACTCTGTCCTGTTCTGTTTGAAAAGAATATACCAACTTATAATAGGACGATAAGTCCCGGCCGCAGCCCGGCTGATTAAAGTGTTTTTCATTTCTCTCCATTTCATTTGATTCACTTCACAAAATTCGTATACAGTCACCTCTTGGAACATTTGCACTCTCTTTTCCACTGAAAAATTTCTCGCCGGAAGGATGCTTTCAAGTTAGTTTCCGATGTCTAATTTTTGATTTTTTTTTGAAAATTTGAAAATTATTCTGCTGAATACAATTTTCAGATTCAATCCCTGGTGACCGAGGTTTTAAATAATCCTTTGAAAGCAAATATTATGACCTGCATCCCTCTCAACAGAAACTCGCTCATGTCTGTGAGTTATTAAAAAAAACAGCAATATGGCTATTGTTCGATTACTAATGGTTTTTTTGTCGTTTCAGGCTTTCACAACAATCATCACCTACCTCATCATCCTTTTACAATTCAAACAAGAAAGCCAGAAATCTTAGAAAATCGAAGATATCCCCCTTTTTCGGAGCAATAATAACACAGCAAGATCCATCTTCTGCTATTACAGCCTTCGATTTTCACCGTGTCGAATGTTTGAGCACTACAGTATTTGTGTTTTTTTCTTGGATTAATGTACTTCGGAAAATAAATAAAAGTCCCTCACTTGTTCCCTTCATATTTCAATTTCTCTTGATATGTGATTGAAGCACGGCATTCGAAAACGAACTTTTCTGGTGAATTTTTTAAAAATACCAAAAAAGCTCTGTGTGATGAGTTTAATGACTCATTATTCAAGTCTTTCAGCTGAAAATCTCTCACCAATTACAATGGCAGTAAATATCTAAACTAAAAAATCCTTGAACGAAAGGGAACTTTCGAATAAAAGTGTGATGCTAAGAACTTTTTGAACGGACCGAAAAGTTAAATAAACGGAGAGAAATTTGAAATTCTCTAATTATTTTTACTTATATCGTACTTTTCTGCTCATTCGAGGGGATTTTTCATTCGCTCGATTCTTCCATAAAGTAATTCGAGATACATTCAATCACACAACATTCAACAAGAAATAAAAACAAGCGTCAAAATCCTGCGTCTACGAGTTCAAGACTTCCCTTATTTGAAATTCTAATGATTGCTTACGATCATGTACTATAAAGTTCATCGTTTAACTTGGAGAGCAGTTCCATTTTCTGCAATACGATATTAAAGAACTTGAATAGGCTTTTTTATTTATTTATTCGAAGCAACACTTCATGTCATTGAGGTACACTCTTGAAGTTGATTGTCCTTCGAATATTGGCTATATTCAGCGAATAAGTTATTCAACATAGGAATCGCACGACAAATTTTATCCCAAGAATAAAATGACCCAAACTCTGGGGTTGACCACGACTTTCATGATGAGTATTACGAAGATTGAATTGCTGCCGTGAAAACCGAAAGAGCGAATTTACATATTTAATGCCGCGCCTTTCGTTTTAAATCGTGCGCATGAATTCATAAAATTGTAATAATTGTTTCCGGTAAAAAACTGAGCATGAAATACGTTTTTTCATGAGGTACATTTGTTACATCTAAATCTATCTAACCATTTGATTAATCTGTTTTTAATTTTCTATTTTTTCGTAATATACCCATGAAGCCCAAAAAAATGCGTATATACGAAATTTTCCTCTTTCTGCCAGAAAAGCATGCCTCATTACACAACACGCGAATAATATAATTCAATGAAAATCATGATGATTAGCTAAAATATGCCACGCATTTAGTATTTTCACCCTACAACAGCAGCTAATATCTCATGAAAAATTTCCGAAGTACAGAAAAACACGCCCATGAAAATTGCTAAGCAAACTGTTTCCAAGGTCTCTTTTAAAAATGCTCCACAAGTCTTCTGGCCAATAATAGCATGTACAAGAAGTCGAAACTGCGAAGTTCCCAATATTGCAGCCATACAGCAGGAATGATCGGCAAAAGTCGGCAACAGTTCTGATAAAAATTTACTCATCGCCGGCATTAAGTATTTTGGACTTATATTTAATGGTTGTGAGAAATGATGGTCGTATATTTGATCATCGAATTTCTTTTAGATATGAGTAAAAACTTTTCTTAGTAAAACTGTACAAAAAGTCAAATGTTTTCCCCTTGGACGGGACAAAAAGCTTGTCCAGTTAACGGCATTATTTAAGTTTTTGGGTGAGTTGCTGAAAAGTATTTTTGATATCATCAGTTATTTTCAGAGTGGTTATCCGAAATCGTTGCTCAACTTCAGCAGTGGTACAGACGGAAAAAAAAGAGTTCTTATATTTCTGAGTGTACATAACAGAAATTCTTAAGTTATCTCTGATGGTGTCGGAGCAGTTTCCTTGATTCACTACCTATAAATCGATGATCTTTGGCACAAAAAAAAAGTATTCATGGTAATCATAATTTCCCTATACTTAGCCGAAAGAGCATGCGTCACAAGGACACGCAAAGAAATTTGAATTAAAAGCATGATGATTACGCAGGATATGCCTCATTATATATACCAGCACTCCACAACCATGCAGCTAACATCTCATTAAACATTTCTGAACTCTTGAAAGAAATTGAGGCCGCACACCGTCATTGGAAATTGCCGAGCAAACTGTTTCCAAGGCCTTTTTGAAAAATGCTTATTTTTATGCCCTCTGACGAATACTGCGATCCATAATCGAAAATGAGTCGAAACGTCAAGTCCATATTTGCATATACATATTTAGCCGGCGTACATCAGAAAAAAGTGTTCGAAATTTTTCATCGTAATTCGAGTAAAAATGTTGAATTCTTTTTTCGCAGTGTGAAATATAATTTTATTCACTACCTTCAGATTTGAAAAACACCTTTTCTGAGTTTAAAAAAAATGTACTCAAAGTCAAATGTTTTCCCTATCGATGGGAAGAAAATCCAAAGAAGCTGTGAAGAGAATTTAAGCTATGGTGAGCTGCTGAAAATCATTCTTACTCCATCCGTCATTTCCGGAGTGATTCCGAAATCTTTGATCAACTTCATCAGCAATACAGATGGTAAGAAAGTTTTTCCATATCACAGCATAGTTCTCATATGTGAGAGAAATTGATTTTTCAAAAATTGTCTTTCGTATCAAAAGCATGCTGGGGATATATTTACTCCTATCCACGCATTTAAAATTTATGCATTTGGGTTTTGTTTATTGGAATAAAAAGCGATGAGCAATGAGCGATGAGATGACAACATGAATTGAATTGAGTTAAAAACTGAATATGATTTGTACAAACTGCTCAATTGTAACATTTTTCCGAGATTATTCTTTTTCATGGTGATGCCATGCATTTTAACAATAGTGCATGTAATTCTGTTCATGAATTTAGATGGATTTATTGGACTGTGAAGACTATTAGCAGAAAATATAGAAAGTTGCATCATTAACTCAGGAAGAGCTTTTTTTCATTATTTTATTCATAAATGTCCTACAGTGGAAATTAGCTGAACTTATTCCAACTTTTTTACCTTTTGATTGGGACCATATTTCAGCAATCTTGAATTAATGTTGCAACTTTCTGGTTGACCACAAGTTTGAGCACATCTGACTGCATTTTTAATTCACATTAACATTGAACCTTGATAAGTCCAAGTTGAATACCTTCCAAATTTGAATCTATTTCACGTTCCTGACTGTATTCCCTTAGAAAAAAATGCATAAAACATCTCTCCAGCTCAAAGGCTTTTCCTCTATATCCTCCTAAACTCAAATTTTCTGAGGCCTTTTTTGATATTATTTTTTTGACAAAGGAAAGATAATAAAAGCAATAAAAAGTAACTCAACACCATAGCAGCAGAGCTTGGAAATATTTGCAGAATTAGGTGCCATGCAGCATACAAAAAGAAAAATCTTTATCAGGTCAGGACAAGAGCCAAAATTGGAAAAACTGCAGAAAAAATGTTCCCAAAAAATAAAAAATGCTCTGTTGGGTGGCATTTTTCCTGCATTCCTGCTATAGGATTAGTATTGCAGGGGTCAAAATAACAATAGGTTGAACTTTCCCAGATTTTCCCTGACTTTGCCTATCCAGCCAAGGCTTTGGCAACCTGGGGGCATTTCAGTGACCTTCAGTCAAACTGAAATTTGCAAGCCTGCAAAAATATCCCGGCTCCACTCCCAATAGAAATCTACCTGCCACAATGCAAGGGTTAATGTGTTTTGAAGGGAAGGGAAAGATTAATCATAATTGGGCAATTAATAAATCCCTGCCTCCAAGTCCAGCAGCCTGTCATAATTGAACGAAAAAAAATTTAAGGCCAAGAAAATCACTATTTAAAATTTCTTGCAGTTCTTCCATGCTTCCCACAACAAAAATTCTTGTTTTCCTAACTTGAAACCACCCTAAGGTGAAACCTCATGCCTGAAGAGGAGCATATTTTCATTATTTTCAGCTTCTTGGCCCCTTCATTTTGGGTGCCAGAAGAAAGGTCCCCATTTTGTTGGAGGCCACAAAACATTAGCAGAAGAAGTCCAACTTTCTTGAAATCTCAACAACACGTTTTTCAACTACTCATATATCAATCAGGTGGCCCTGCATGGGCCACATAAATTGGATTTCATGGTCTACAACAAACTTTAAACCTGGGTCCACCTGAGAAAATCTCAACTGAGAACCCCTTGCCAAAGAAGGGTTAAAGAGGTTGCAGATTGAAAATTAGCTACAGTAGAGTAAAGATTTTTATAAATGCTTCTTACCACTTGATTTGGACTATGCTGCAATGATTTTGAATTTATTACATGATTTTCTGCTTGACCAGCACATTAAAAGCATTTGTAAAACGCATATTACATAAGAATACCCGCGTTTCATGCGTTGACTATTCGTATGAATAATTTTTCGACCAGGTTTCGATGAAATCGGCCGAAAATGTCCTGGCAGGTCATGGATCCAATGGTTCGGACGTTCCAAGGTCCAATTGCTGTACACACTTTGCACCCAGCTCCTTTTTGTCGTGATTTGCGTATCGGCGATTGCTTTAGCTTTCGTCCGCAATTCAGAGTCAGAATCAAAAGCCATGTCCACTGACGAATTCGTACTCCGATTCAACATCTTGGTGATGATGCTGTGTTCTGTGGCCAGTACCTGGACCTGGATGTTTTATTCTGTAAGACTCTTGTCAACGTTTTCTCTAACGTGACGATGATGATAATAGTTGAAGCGTTATTTATTCTCATGTCACCCAAATTTGACAGACACCGAGATTGGCAGAAGCTTGGCAACAGTTCATGGCAAACCAAGGTCCAATAAGTTTCAGCCCGGGTCTTAATGCTGAAACACAGAGAACCACGGGTATCAAAGCCAGAGGAACTGTGTTGTGCGCCATTTTTGCCTACCTGATTGCGGTCGCAATTTCAGGTCTTGAGACTTTCACAGCTTTGCAAGGATACTTGATGACGCTGCCAATGATTTGGATGTACTGCGTGATTGCTGGCATGATCTATGTGTGAGATGGATTCAAACCTTCAGCTCAAAATTGGTTTCGACCAGCAGCTGCACCTGTCGGATGTTTCAGAGACAATTTTGCCAAAGAAAGCCTTGAATTGAAATTATCCTTCAATGTTGAAGTTTTCTGGTGTGCAGATGAATGACAAATGTGGAGAATAACCGCTGATTTCGACCATATAACTGAGAAATAAATTTTTTACAATAAACTGATAAGAAAATGACTACAGGAGTAATTCAATTCGCTGAATGACGAAAAATCTGCCCATTTAACTCTTTTAATTATATTCAGATCAACTCAAAACTGCATTATATATCCTCTTAAATTTCAGCAGCTGATGATGCATTGCAAATTTTGAAGTTCAAGAAATCACTTAAAATTGGTCACACATGACAAGAAGTTTTGAAGTGCATTAAAGGTGGACTCAACAATGAAACTCACAGGACCATATAAGTTTGCTGTAGAGATAATTTTGCTGTAGAGAACCCCTGCAGCATAAGGAGAGTTCCCTATTAATTGGGACAAAAGAAAATTTTGCTATACAGATAAAATCATTGTGGACATGATCATTGTAAATAAAGTCCAGTAACTGTATTTGTTTTTCCATTGGAATATCATGGTTTATCATTTCTCGGGACACAAATCTGTTTTAAAATTTACTATATGTTTTGCATATGCTCTTAATGAGATGAGGATAAACCAATATTTCCTCAAAAAATTTCCATCTGGACCAAAAAGTGTGTTAACCCTTGGATGTGGCAGAGGGCCCCTGGCTGTCTTGGAGCAAAGTTGGGATTTTTGGGTAGGAGGGGCATTTCAGTTTGAAAAAAGGTCACTGAAATGTCCCAATAAGCCGAAGTTGGGAACAATCCAGGTGCAAAAAATCCCATTGTCTCAAAAAATACCCAATATTGATCCTATGCAGGGCATGCATGAAAATCGCCTCCCAGTGAGAACTTATTTATTTATTTATTTCTGAGGCAACATGTTCTGAAGGGTTACGAAAAAAAATCTTGGATTTTTTCCCAGCTTATGCCTTGGTCCAAAAATCGGATTTTCAAAAGTTTGCAAAGCTCATGGGGACAACACTTGGCAAAAATATCCCAACTTTGCCACACAAGGGCTATAAATGCCAGTTTTTTTCCACTGCAAACAAATTGTAATAATTATGTACAAATGTAACTACTGATGTTGGTCAACCTCAAAAAAAGGTAGACCTCAGATAATTACTAACGTAATATGAACTATTTGTTTGTGCTTTTGCAGTATATTGTTGGCTTCTTGGAGCTTTGTATCAAGCATGGTGTATCTCCTGGCCTGCTATAGAATAGCTAAGCGCTTCTCAGTCGAATTCAACGCACTTATCACGAGAATCATTTCTTCAGCCGGGACTGGGACTTCAATAACCGACCCCATCATCCCGCGGAATTTCTCCTCTGACCCCAGTGAAGATTTTGGTGAGTCTCAAATTTTTGAACCATTTTCCGCATCATTTCAAGGAAAAAATTCATTTTTTCTCAATTTTCTTTCCCAAAACTGGGGCGCTTCTGATGAAAAATGCTCATTATTTCAGATAGTCTTAAAATTTGAACAATTTGAAGTGAAGCTTGGGATAGACAGTTTTTAGTGAAGTTGTTGAGGCATAACTTGCATCAACACAAATATAAAGTTCAAAAAATTGGAAATAAAAGACAGAATCAGCCTGGGACAAGGACAGGAATCCTCTTTCAGGATTTCATAGTTTAAATTGTTTGAAATATGTTTCAGTATGTCCCAAAAGAATAGTTTTCAACACCAAACACTTTTTTAACAACTCAGCAGAACTCTTCAAGAAAATCCTGCACTGCTCACAGCAAAAGTTTGATGCAAATGTGGCTCAAATTTTGTTCTTCTGTGGATGAAAGAAAAAATGGAAATCGGTTTCTGGTTTCTATTGTTCTTGAGTGGTGTAGTTTGCCATGAAGAGCTCCTTCCCTTTGAGGGTTGGTTCTCTTATCTGATGCTAGGTTTTTGTAATTTTTAATAATTTTAACTTTTATTTAGCGGTGCATACTGGTTTCCCAACAGAAGTCAATTCAGGTTGATTCTTGGTCTGGACAGCGTTTCTTTGTTGGATGATGGGCAAAAAAAAGAAGCATGTCAAATAGTTGACAGCATTCTAAATGAATGAATGAATGAACAGAACACCTTATTTCCTGCTTTTCAACATTCACAAGGTACAATAAAGATTTCCACATCCAAACCCCCTCCCCACCCAACCCAAATCCCCTCAAAGACATTTGATCACTTCAAAGCAGGAAACAAAGCACAAGTTGATGACAAAAATAAAAGAAAATACAGTCCACAAAAGAAAACTTGACATTTGACATGTCTGCAGCATAGACCCACTCATTTCCAGACATTGAAAATAAAATAGATATAAAAGTTTATTTAAAGAACAAGGTCTTCAGCTTGTTTCTGTATGACGTTTAGTTGAATGAACAATTTAGAGAGAATCTTTGATGAGAAATCATGTAAGGCCAACAGTTTATCTTGATCCTTTAAGATGTCAGAAAGCATTCTGAATTATTATGGCATATATATTGCAGGATGTCGGTATCATTAATTTATTGACAGCAGCTTAGATTTCAGAAAGATGAATGCAGTATTTTTTTCTCACCACGCAGCAGGTTTGGAAGATGATGAAGCACAATTTAGAAAATTCTCAAAATTTGCAATGATGAGACGTGTCGAGGATGACGTGGAGAGTCTGCGATTGGCCTACGTCGGATTCCGGAAAAATTTCGACAACTTTTTCCAAGTCAACAGCAGGCAATTAACCTTGTCATATGCTTACGGCTGTTGCATCACGATGACTTCTTCATATTTTGCTGCTTCAAGGACACTTGATGGTAATTTTTTCCATACCCAAATTGCTTTTGATATCGAAAATCGAATATTTTTGAGAAAAAAAAAATTGTGATACGCAGGGAACAGATCCTTGGACTTGGGGATTATTTCCCATTGGATGACGAGTCTCATGGGGATTTCAGTCCTGGTCCTGCTTTGCGAAGTCGGGGAGAGAATTTGTCAAACGGTTTGAACTGTTTTCCGCTGAATTGAAACAATGGCAAAATCAAGCCAACGAGATTGTGCAATTTTCATTTATTTCTCATTCGAATTACAGGCACCACTGGGAACATTCGCACTCTCATATCCACTGAAAAATTTCTCGCCGGAAGGATGCTTTCAAGTTAGCATCAGCCGGATGCATTTTTGTTGTAGTTGTTGTTGCATAATTGATCTAATGAATGGCATTTTCAGATTCAATCCTTGGTGACGGAGGTTTTGAATAACCCTTTGCGAGCGAAAATCATGTCCTGCGTCACGCTCAACAGAGACTCGCTCATGTCTGTGAGTTTGAAATATACTGTACCTGTATTTCAATTATCATCATCTCGAAATGCTGATGCTTCCGTTTTCTTTTTTTTAGGCTTTCACGACGATCGTAACCTATCTCATCATACTTGTACAATTCAAGCAAGAGAGTCAGAAGCAATAGAAAATCGAGGATTTATCTCCGCTTTTTGAGCAACAATACAACAACAATTTATTTCCACCGCCAATCTCAACACCAGCTTGAATGCGATCAAGTGGATAAATTACGTGTTTTTCATTGATTTACTGCACTTCAATGAATATTGAAAAAGAGTCACTTGCTTGGTTTTCCATTTCCTGGCGCGTTGTGGATCATGATTAAAGCACAATATTTGAAAACGGAAGTCGTTTTTTATTTTGTTTATGTCTTGAATGCGAAGCTCGTGAAGATGAACGGGGAAATTCTTTGGAATGGCGAAGCTTTTTGACCAATGCTGGCTGCGCTGATTAGTCATGCAACTATTTAAAATACGAGATATTATATCTTACAATTTTGAAAACACTCGTATACTATTGAACGAAATGCAAATTCGAAAAGTATAAACAAATGCGATGAAGCATTTTTTCTGCAACCATTGAAAAATAAGCATCACATTAAAGAAACACTTATGTTCCTTGTTTCTTGGGAAGATTTTATGCATTCAAGGAAGTGTTGCATATTGTGGGCCTGTCCTCAGCAATGTCTTCCTCATCTATATCTGTTTTTAAAATTATAAGTCATACAGTCAAATAGAAAAAGCAAAATTTGTAGAAATATTAAGCTTACGTGTCAAATAATTGGAAAATGTCGAATTCTTTTCTCGTTTTGAATCAAGGAACTGCTTTGAAGTGAATGGAACTGTGTTGGAACTGTCAGAGACCCTTAGATCTTTGACAAAGACTTTCAAGGAAATAAAAGAAATGCACAATAGGCCGTTTGTGGCCAAGACCAAGTCTCCAGGAACTGTTGTAATTTTGCACAAGTTGTTCTTAATTTGGAATTTCACACACTCAAGGAGTATATTTGCTGTGAGAATCTCAAACAAAGTGAGGTTTCTTTGGTGGTGTTTGTGCGGTGAGCCACAAAGAGTAATCCAGTTTTTGGTACAGGTTTTCATGGTCAGTAAGTTTGTGTTGGAAGTGTGATATTTCGATTTTCGTGTTCGTGGCATGTCATACGTGTTGTGTTTTGGGCAACTTCTAGGAGTCCCTGATAGGAACGTGATAAAAAATATGCAAAATTGTTTCCTCCATCAGCAAGTTATTTTACATTGAAACTTGGAGCCCTCTGAGGAACTGTGTGAACTCCTTGTCAATCAAGGAGAAAAAAGCAAGTAGAAACAGTTGCAATGAAACTGCCCAAAAATCAAGAAAGCCTCCAAGTCTTTCTTTAACAATATAAAGATGCTAAAAAAATGTTTCAATTTTTTGGGAAAATTTCAGCAAGTGTCTGTAACTCAAGCGTCAAGCCAATGTCCAGATGTTGGGCCTGAGTTTTTGGTTTTCAAGAATTGATAAGTTGAATTGTCTGTATGTTGGGGTGTCCGTATATTGGGGTTCTACTAAACTCAAATACCGTGAGACCCCCACATGCAGACACCTCAACATGTGGACAATTCCACATGGGGACACTTATTTTCCCATAAAAGATTGATAAAAAAGGCCCAACATGAGGACACTGACTAGACATAGGGACATTTTGTGATGAAATTGCAAATAAGTTTAAGGCCAAATTAAAAGAAACAGATTTTTCAACCCTGAATTGATCTAATTAAAAAAAAAATAACCGTCACTATAGAGGGACTTCTTTCTCTCTTTTTCACTTGAATGTTATTTCTACAGAGAATGCCAACATTGATATATACTCTACAGAGGTATCACTATTCAATTCCCCAAATGTCCATAGTGCGTTGAAATATACAGTATTGATCAAATCAGTTTAAATTGGGACACAATTTTCATTTTCATGGAATTGTGGTGAGTATTTTGTCCATAAAAAAACAATGAAAAATTAAATAATAAGTGTCTTTGAAAAAAAGACTCAACTTAGGGACATTTTGACTTAGAGAAACTCTTGATGCACCAATTATGTCCGCATCTTGGGGTCTCACTGTATTTATGTTTTGTTAAGTTATTCCCTGACACCCACTGACCCACTTCCCCTGACTATTATATCTCTAGAATTTGAGCGAATTTCCAAATTCAAAAGACACACAATATTTTGGTGAGTCCTGATGCGAACCACGCCTCAGCTTACTTGCAGATATACAGAAATTATGATCCATCGATACCTTGACGTTGAATGGTCATTTATTGCTGGTGACAGCTCAAATAAGTTATTCAGCATTCGGCTAAGAAAAACGTAAGGTTGAAAGGCTGAAGCAAGTTTTGTGAGCAGTTAGTATGCAGAATGCGTTTCTGATGTGGTCATCAGTGCAGCTACTGCAGAGAATCGTCACATACGATGCCAACATTTTTCAAAATAATTTGGGAAATTTCTGAAATTTTATAATTTTTGTGGAGAAAAATTCTTTGAGCCATGAATCTCTTCAAGAAGGTACATTCGTTATCTCTTCCCGAATGACCAATCCGTTTAAAAGAGATAAATCCGTCTGAAAAAACATAGGCTTTTGTCATTTTTTTCAAAGTCACATCAGGAACATTTTTCTCTGTCGAAGTTTTTGTCACCACTTACGAGGCAATTATGAGTAATTTTAAGTAGGAAAAGTTGGTTTTTTTTCAAATGCACCAGTGGGTTTTATTAGCAAAAACAGTAGCCCCCTGCACAGTGGACTTGATTTGTGCAGCAGAATAGTCTGTTGCGTGAAAAGTCTGTTATGCGAATTTCATTATTAGAAAAATAAAATGTTTCTTTTTCCATTAATTTTAACCAACAGAAGTCTGTTATATGGATTTAATCCACTGCGCAGGAGAGAAAACTACCTACAGATGCAGGGTCTTGTGCAAAAATCTGTTGTGCAGGTCTGTTGTGCGAGGGGAGACTGTATTCAATATTAAGAAAGCTTCTTCTGATATCTAAATTGACAGTCAAAAGTCATCCGCGTGATTTTCTCTATATTTTTGTTCCTTTCAATCTACTGATGTCCAAGGAATGAGTACTTTAATTGGACGATTTTTTTGAAAGTACGCGGGAAAGTGTTCGCCAAATAATCGCTCATTGAAGTAGAATGTTCCAGGGATTTAATTTTCTTCAATATGCAATCAAAATTATAAGAAAAATTTCCTCTGTGCTTCAGCCTTGAAAAAAAAAACCACGTGACCCATTTCATCTCACGTTTTTTGTTAATTTTCTATCCATTAATTTCATAATACAGGTATTTCTTTCAAATTATGTCCCAGTAGTACAGTCAATGTGAACACCCTGCACAGTGGACTTGATTTGTGCAACAGACTAGTCTGTTGTGTGAAAAGTCTGTAATGCAGATTAAATTATTAAGAAATTGAAATTTTTACTTTTTACCATTCATTTTAAAGTAACAGAGGTCTGTATTAGGTGGATTCAGTTCATTGTGCTGGAGGGAAAACCGTTGTGCGGGGGTTGACAGTATTTTGCTGATATATAATGGGGTTTCTTGTAGAGATCCACTGTTTCAACAACACCACAGAAAGAATCCAAAATTGAACTCGGTCTGACGATGGAAAATGGCATTAAAGCTGCTTTTCGACGGTCCATGGCGAATTTCAATTTCATGCCCTCCATGAATGCCGAGAGGAAATCAGCAGAGATTCAGCGCTGATTTCATCCTGGTGCCGTCAGAAACACGCCTACATCCAGTTGCTGCACGTCCTTTTGACTCCTTCCATTTTGTTTGGCATGATCCCGAAAAGCATCATCGACTTTGTCTACGAAGACACGACCCCGGATTTGCCCAGACAAAGCCTGGAATCTGCCTTTTATTGGTTCACCAGGTCCAAATGGCAAGCTGTGTATTCCCTGCTAATGATAACCAGCTTTTTGGGCATGAATATCTTTGGGTTTTCTTTGGCCGTGCAGCATGGGTTGCTGAGAAACATCGGCAACGGACAGACAGACAACTTTGTGTTCCTGTTCAACTACTTTTCTCTCATTGCCAGCAGTGCTGTTTGCGTGGCACTGTGGTTCATAAAATCAGTGAGTCTTTTGTATCTACTGCATTGTTATCTTATTTCAAGACCAAAATTGTACTTTGAGTTTTGAGTTGTCTTTGCATATGTTGGGGAGTGAGTCAGGCACCCGTAAATAAGAATTATAATAATAATACTCACTGCATTGTTGCATGCCAAAAACTGGTCCTTTGGTATAGAAGCCCAGTGCCAAAAAATGAGTCCCAAAGGAATTGTAAACAACGCACAGCATTGTCTTTGATTCCAACATAATCAGCCAATCAGAGGCCAATATTTTACCCACAAGGATTACTACTTTCCTTCTCTTTCTTCTGTCTCAAAAACCAGGAACACAGAATTCATTCCACTGCCAATTCTTGAAGTGCAAAGAGCTCTTATGGCATCTGATTTTACCATTGTGTTCTGTGAAAGTATGTGTGTGCAAAGTCCAAAATTCTCTGAGTTGTATTATTCTTTGGGACATTATTAAATACACAAGTTTTTTGGGGCCTCTATAAAGAGGCTCCCAGCCAATCCGAGGCTGATTGCTGCATTCCCTTTATCATTCTCATATTTCATTTGTTGCGACTTCTTAGTCTCTAACAGCATACTTTCAAAAGAGGGATCTCACTCTCAAACTAGAATGAAAATGCTAAGTTTGAGGATTGGCTGTGCTTTATTCAAGATCAGTGCAAGTGACTCAACTGTAGAAAACCAAGCAAGTGCTCAGAACAGCGGGAGGCAGGCACTCACATACAATGAGACCCCCAGATGAGGATGTAATAATTGGTGCATCATAAAGAGTGTCCCTCAGTTGAATTGTCTCAAAGTCAAGTCTTGATTTCCCACAGAAGTTCATTTTGTCATTTTTAATTGATGTTTTATGAAACAAATATTCTTCAGAATTCCATGAAAAAAATTGTTTGCTACTTGACGTTGATTCAGTGAATATATTTTCATATCAATAAGAATATTTGCAGTATTGAATAGTGTATCTCTGTACAGTACATTGAAATGTTGGCATCTACAAAAATAACATTCAAGTCAGAAAGAGATAAGGAAGTCCCTTTTCTATGCAAGAGGTAATTTTTTTAATCAGCTGAATGGATGGGGAAATGATGGGAGAAATGACAAAAAACTTTCCTTGCATAGATCTTAGGGCTGGAAATATCTGTTTCTTTTAATCAAGCCAAATAAAAGTAAATTTTATCATGCAATGTCCTCATGTTGAGTCAGTGTCCATATGTTGGGCCTTTTTATGCTCTTTTTATTAAAAAATAAATTTCCCTATGTTGAATTGTCCACATGTTGAGGTGTCTGCATGTGGGGGTCTCACTGTAGTTATATCCCAGTGAGCACAAAAATGAGCATTTTTCTTGTTAGGTTATCCAACCCAACTTATCCCAGAATCTTACCAAAATTGGACAATAGTTGGACAAGTTGGCTGGAATAACTTTGGACCAAAATTGGATGGACAACTTGTCCAATTTTTATCCAAAAGATGAAAGTATTATACTTTTCATTATACAAAATTCAACCTCTGATAAGAAACAAATGCTATGATCTCCATCCTGACATACATTTTTGTAGGGATAATTCCCACAAAATACTGTAAATTCGAATATTTCCCACGATTGAGTGAAAGTTTTTAAAATGTGTGGTCAATTTTGACAGACCCCCCGGTTGGCCATAGCCTGGGACAGCTTCGCCAGGCATGAATTTTTCAAGGAACCCGTCAAGATTAATTCCGAAAAGCGATGCATTCACGCCAGAAAATTATGGGCGTTCACCGGCTTCATTCTTCTGCTTGCTGTTTTCAGCATTGGCTTGCAAATTTACGTCGCCCTGGATCCGTTCCTCCAGAAATTACAGACTCCGATTCAGACTGCTTACATAATGGCCTTGTTCTACACGTGAGTTTTCATCGTCGGCACTCGGCAGAAAGGAAAAAAAATACAGTGAGAACCCATTACGCGGACACCCTGACATATGAACAATTCGACTTAGGGACACTCAAAAACCAAACAAAATTAGGCCCAACCTTTGGAAATTGGCTTGAGTTAGGGACAATTTTCTGAAAATTTCCCAGAAAATTGAAACATTTTATTGTTTATTTTGATATCTTCTGAAGAAATTGAGGTATTTATATTCAGAAAAATTGAAACAGTATTTCATGATAAATTCACTCAAATTCCTAATTTAACCCTTAGCGGCAAAGTTGGACTTTTTTGCAGATTTTGGTTGCACTCAAGAGTGAAATTTAAAAACCCCAACAGTGCATGCAGGGCAAAGTCGGGAAAATTCCTGGCATTTTTTTCTAATTTTCTGCAGAAACCTTTCATGCTGAAAAAAATGAAAACTCCAAGGCTCCCTTTTTTCCCCTGGCCTTTTGTTGCTTCCCCATTCAGAAATTAAATTTAAGCTTGAAAGCCACAAGCACAGGTTAGAGGTCGATAGGGAAAAAGTCCAACTCCGGACTTTCCCAGCATTTCTTTATCCCTGGATAAAATCCAACTTTGCCCTCCCCCACCTGGCAGAGGGGTTGCATAACCTTGTGCAAAAATATAATGCAGGCCTATGGGGAAAAAGTCCAACTTTGCCCTGGGATGGAAAGGAGGCTGCCGCTGTCCAAGGGTTAAAGTAAGCTTATTTTTTGCTCCTTTTTCAGAGTTTTTCTATCATCTGCGCATATTCTAGCAAGACTTTTTCTTTTTCTTTGCTTTTTGATCTCCTTCAATGCTAAAAGATCAGATTCTATGTGCATGGTTTGTTTTGCACTGCAGTTCTCTACAACTTTAAGTTGAAGGAAACACTTTTTATAAAATTTTTAAGGGCTTATTCATAATTTTTTACACAAAGGAGAACCAAATAAATACATTTGAATTGAAGTCTAAGGTGAAATGAGACTGAACTCTGGGACATTCCAACATAAAGACACTCTTGATGCACCATTCATAATGTCTGCCTCTTGGGGTCTCACTGTATATGTATATTTTGAAGTTGGAATAGACCTCTTTCTAGTTTAATTTTCTAGTTACTACTTGATTAGTTCATAAAACATTCACCTTCCATTCCCTCCCTTTGTAATTTTTGAAAATTATAAATTCAGTTTTTTTTTTGTGTGTAATGGACGCTAAAAATGACCATTTAATTTCCCAACATATGAAACTCTTGCGCATAATATAGGCCACATTCAAATAATAATGAAAAATTGGAGAAACGAAAACTTGCCTAATAATAGGCAAAAAATTTGGCACAATTAAAACGCAACCCCCGAAATTTATGCAAAAAAATCTGCTTTGCGGCCTATACTGTATAAATGTACACACGCGGCCTATATATGCGCAAAATCATGTGATTCTCAATTCAGGGACTTGCTCGGATGCTGGAGCTTTGTCTCAACAATTGTCAGCATGACAATTGCTGCAAAAATCGCTACGGAGTTCTCCTATGAATTTGACGCAGCTGTAACAAAATTGGCCAAAGACTGCAGCAGAAAACAGAATTTGCGCGAAAATTTGCACGCATCCTCGACTACGGTGACGCTTGACAGTGAGTCGATCCAACTTTGCACGCTGTAATCAGTATTTCTGTGGATTTATTAAGATTTTAATTTGTTTGACAGGTTATGGAAATGAGAAATTAGTTTCAAAGTCTGATCGGAAAAGTTCTGCGCAATCCCTTGAGTCATTGGGATTGGGACCAGAGTTGGACATTGAAGCAGAATTTGAAAATTTGCGAATCTCGTACGCGACTTTCCACGAAAGCTTCAAAAAGTTTTGCGACTTAAATTGCATTCATTCGAGCATTGCCTTTATTTTTGGATGCAGTATCATCATGACCTCGTCGTATTTCGCTGTATCCGAAACGTTGGATGGTGAGTTCAACTCGCGAAATGTTTTCCGCGTCAATTTTTTGCAATTTCAATTTCGAAACCTCCGATTCTAACCAGGGAAGAAATTGGATCTTCACCTTGTATCTCACTGGATAGCTGCTTTTATGGGAGTCATAATAGTTGTCTGTGTCTGTGAAATCGGACAAAGGATACGAGAAAAGGTCAGTTTGGAAAAAAAATAATTGAAAAATAAAACCTGGAGCAGGTGCAGCACATTGATTTCTTTTTCTACTCAAGAATACTGCGAAAAATAATTGACGATTTGATGAATTTACCCAATTTTAAAATCCAATTCGATTTATCCGAGTTGTCGATAATAATCTCTGATTTCATGTCTGCAACAAAAATACATTACATTAAATAAACATGGTGAAAACGATCAAATCTCTAACCAACGATTTTCATTTCCTAAATCTCTGAATCTGAATCATCTGCTTTTGTTTAAAACGAAGTTGCAATCGTGAAAAAATGTGCTCCAAAATTTTTCCTTATACGAAACGTAATTTCATGATCCTCCATTGAACATTCCACGCAAGAAAAAAAATGAGCAGTTACTCAAACGAATTGAGAACATATCCAGAAATTTTTGTCTGCCACGCTTTTTTTTCAATCTTTACCAAATTTGTGAAATTTGCATACGTTATAACAAAATGCAAACACACGATTAATTTTTTATTCTTCAGCTGTTTTTGTTTTCTTTCAAAATTTGTCATGGAAGTCACACCAATTTATATGTGACTAGAGATATCATCACTCTTGAGGAATAATTTATAGGGTGGTCGTGATTTGACTCAAACTTGGTGCCTTTCTGATTTTAAAGGTCATGATTTCAAATTATGAGAGGAAATACGGTTTAAATAAATTATAACTTCGTTGATGTGTCTTTCATTCATTATTCTGCTCGTTTGTTTTATATAAAGGCTCCGTCCACAACAAGGGTTTTGGCGTTTCCTCTAAGATCATTGAGGTCGGATGCATGGTTTCAGGTATTGGAAAAATATCCCTTCAAAATAGACACGGATTTCCTGAGCCTGTTTATGGCATCTGTTTTTTCTGGTCTCAGTTGAACGCTTTGGTGAAGGAAGTTTCCGAGAATCCCATCAAGCAGAGAATCTTCAAATCCGTCGACCTCGACAGGAGGTTTTTACTCGCCGTGAGTAAAATCTGAGATGACGCACTTTCCAGTATCGAAAGAATGCAATTTTTTAAAATCTGAAACCCCCCCCCCCCCCCCCCCCCCAAAAGAATGCAATTTTTTAAAATCTGAACCCCCCCCCCCCCCTCCCCCAGGGTTTCACGACAGTTACCACTTACCTTGTGGTCCTCATCCAATTCAAACAAGGAGCAGCTGTGGGATGAATGAGGAATCTTCAGTTCCAATCAAACCTAATGGGATTGGAAAAGAAATCATGATGCATTGGACTTCGAAAGCAAATGAATTGAATCATCTGTGAAAAATAATCTGCTGTATTAATTTAAATATAATTGGCTTAATTCTATATTTTCAAAATTCAAATAGCAAAGTGAAGGAATAACTCATGGTATTGTTGTTAATTTATACAATATATTACCAAATAAGTGGGAAGCTATTCTTTTTGTGGCCCCAAAACTGGTGCACACCAGGGTCCCAACTGGTGTACATGGGCTATTCTGAGGTTACAACCATGCATGCATTTCTGTATTTGAAATTTTGCTACCATTCCAGGGCTACATTTGGTGCACAAATGTGACATAACAAGAGTAACACACAAATACACCAACTTTAACCTTTGTGTAACTTATTTGTTTACAACTGTGACCCTGAGTAATCCTGGTGTGAACACATAATTGGTGCACATTAGGGATATACACGTGCAAAAGAAGAACTTTGGTACACTTCAGGTGCATACTGTGGTCACTGTGTAGAATTACAGACATATCCCCAGTCTGCACTGATTTCCCCACTTGATAATGGTCAATAATTAATTGCTGTAACATATTGCATTCAGATTTTACTAGAATAATACGTGCGATGCGAGTTATTCGTCAGGAGAATCGACCATAGACTGATTCCAGAACCATGACAGTTATGAAAGTGCTGGAGAGGATTATATGAAAATTTGTGAAAACTTGAAGAAATGAGAGTATCATCTCATCCCGCATCCACTGGATTAATTTTTTAATCCAGTTGAAGAATCAAAGCTTGAAGTTTCTGACACTGGACTTTTAAAAAAGTGAAAATTGAGGGATAAATCAGAAGGTATCACGTAACATTTAACATATTGATTGATTTACATGAAGCACGGTGGAATCTGGTCAAGTGACATAGCCCATGTGATTTTTTAAACTTATATAGAATAAGTCGAAAAAAAGGACTTTTCGCAATATTCAAAATGAAGTTTTTTCTGAACATATCAAAATCGAAAAGAATTGCCTATTTAAAGGGCATGTGATACTTTGAAATCCGACTCGGGTTTCACTAGTTCAGTGAACACAATTTTGTTGTTGTTTTTGTTCGTTCTCGTAAAATAAAAACGCGAATAAAGCAGACGTAGAAGCAATACAATCGTGACAAAAATGCAATAATTATATCCACAAGAAAATAAAGCTTGCTTACAAAGAGAAGATCGCAATGTAATAATTAACATAATAGGAATTCATGTAGTGGTTTAATTTCGGAGACTCTGTTTTTCGGATAAAATAAACATGGATTTTGAAGATTACAGATCATTCCGTTTCTTTCGAGTACAGTACTTTTATACTGCATGTGTGTACTTTTTTTTCATTTTTGGAGCTTTCTACAGGAGTTCTCCCCGAAAGTTTGTTAAAACTGTCCCAGGATCCTTGATGGGCACTCTTTTTGAAAAGAACAAAAATGCACAAGTCATGAGGTCAAAAATTAAATTGACGACGATGCTCCAGAAAATGTTGAGTTGTAAACCTGGCTGTATGAGCACAAAAGCGATCTCTTTACGATCAGTTTCAAAATGTTTCCTTGAAACAGAAATGCACTGGCACGTGGCATCATATCACCCTCGGAAAAATCGCGTAGCAAAACATTCCGCGAGTGACAGTAAGAAAACTGTTTTTTTCTCAACGCTCTCTTTGACCTGCAGCACAAGAATCAATGTGATATAAAACGGAGGAACGTCGCATATAACCTTTTAGAAGTTTATAATTGCCGTGATTATCATTCATGCGCATCGGTTATTTTCGAACCAGAGAAATGCTCCTTTATTCTGGCTCAAACCAGAATTTTCACTGAATTTTGATCCTTCGGGATAATTAATTTATCACAGGTAAAGGAAACTCTTTTGTCTCATACGTGGACTATAGAAATATAGAAAATTCAATGCAAACATCAGTTTCGGAAAACAGATGATGAACGTGTGCAGACAAACAGGCGACGAACACGATTGCTCGTGTTTCTGGACAAGCAGCGACACCTTCGCAACGATGAATAACCCGCACGACAGAATTCAATGTGCGTATTGTTAGGTTGACTTTTTATAAGTTGAAGAAATACGTTTTTCTGAAGCGCTAAAGTGACGACCCGCGTGTTTTCAAAGAAGAAACTTGATAAAAAAAAAAAAGATTTCCTTTATCCCTCCCTGCTTTCTGTGTTTCATGGACAAAGTTTTTCAAATTCTGTTGAAGCAGAACAGTTGTGTTTTCTTCACACCCAGCTGAGCAAAAAGTAATTGCAGTTACACGAACGCGAACAAAGAAAGAATCAGTCTGAACTTCAGTTGGCTAGCGTCTGGACGAGTCAGTTGTATCTTCTCAACCAGTTTTGTCAAAGTAGAAAAAAAAGTCTCAGGGACATTCAGCGAGCTGGTTTGAGTGCAAACTGTGTCCAAGTGATGGCGATTAGATCCCTTTATTCGCTGATCGCATTTGCGATTTTAATCTTCAACCATTCCATCACCGTGGATTCACGTAAGTCTCTCTTTTTCTACCTGAAAATAAATTCATTGAGTAAATATTAATTTTACATGAAAAAATTGCTGTACATTCAATATCATACGTTCGTTTAGATTCCTTCGCGTGGTACATAAGATTTTCAGAAGAAGAAAAAGAAACATGCTCTCATCCGAAGATTTTTTTTATACTTTTCCAAAATTTTCCAACTATGGGGAAATTTTAAAGATGAAGCCGCGAATTTTCTAAATTTAGAATGCTCGATACATGCTCCTACGAAAGGATTTGTTCATTTTAGCTGAACATTTTCATGAATGATCACTTCCAGGCACAAATGATTAATTTAAAAATCATTTCGGGAATAATCATGACAAAGAATTCGTCTTTTTGAGGATGCTCACGCAACTCACCATAGCTCAACTGTTTCCTCTCTTTCAATTTTCTCAATACTTCAGAAAACATGGATATTGATCAATGAATCCCTTCTTGTAGTAATTCTGGATGGTACATCGGGAGGGGAAATGTTGTCAAGAGCTACCTTGGGATGAACACGAGCTTTATTCCGAAACAAGCTGGGGGTGCCCAGCCACACCTGGGCATTGGACAGATTTTAAATGTTAAAATTTTGATCAGATCACACATGCAAGAGAGCATGCCCAGTTGTGTGGCCCAGTCACATCTCTGTGCATGAAGTATTTTGAAGAGAAACGCGGGAAATTCAGGTCTGAGGGAACTCTGGTCTCTTGGAGGCGGGGCAAGGGAAATTAAAAAAACGTGCGTACGAACTTAGGAACAGAGATAAGTAACTTTATTAGTAAAGATTGCCTCTTGATTTAATTTCTTCTCTTCTCAAATTCTAGTTTGAGAGCGTGTCGAAAAAATTTGTGTAAAAATACCCTTGCGTAAAAATAGAATACTTCAACCAAACATGTTCTTCTCGCAAATTAAACCGGAGCTCAGGAATAAAAAAAATTCAAATGTATACCTTTATTTCTGTTAGAAAGGATTTAAAAAGAAAATATTTCAAAAATAATTTATCGCGTGAGTTGCTTATAGTCTGCCAATGCCTCATACACGTTTGTAAATATCTGCTTACATCATAGAGTTGTAAAAATTTTTGTTTACTCGAATACCATGCAACGCATTTGTGAACGAAGATTATCATCAAATTTCAAAATAGACAAGACGAAATTCACATTGCTGATTTTTTACTCAATTCAATTACAAGAAACTTTTTTGTCGGACGCATTCAAAGAATCACGCTTACTTCTACTCATCAAACTCTCAAGTTCTGATTCAGAATTTCAATTAAATATAAAGTTGTTCTTCGAAGGACTCCAAAAACTTGATCCGCAGTATCGAGTCAAAATTGTAAGCAAACGATGAAGTTTTTCTTGAAGGATAAAAAGGTCAGTGACCACAATTGAAATGTTGGCGGGTGAACAATATCGTCACGCTGGCAGGAGAATTTTGTTTTTGTTTTTTATTGGTACACAAAACGTTGATCGCTTCGCCATCAGTCTGTTTTACATTGCAATACAATAATCCGTCTTTTATTCATTTCACTCATGCTAATCTAAATAATGAAAAGTTTACAAAACACAGTATCAACACTGAACTCGGTGTTTTTACCGGGGAAAAAGAAATATACCTTTCCACCTAGGCGTAATTTTATATAACTGCAAACCTAACACAAAATTATACTTCACTAGATGTCACCACAGACATTCACAATTGAAAGAGCTCACTAAATATAACAAAAAATATGATGAAATTCTTACAAGGAATTTCAGCACTCTTTCATTTCCTTGATATTTTTATATTCCCGCGCGTGCGGATTAATTTTTAATTACTTTTTCATAAATTGTCGAAAACAAGAAGTTTCTGAGTTCATATTCCCATTCAAGTAAATTTTGAACAAAAACAATTTTGAGCGTAATTTATATATTTGAATCAATATTTGGATTGAAACATAAATTGCTTGATTAGAGATTTCATTGCTGCCTGAAAATTAATCAGAACTTTGGTTGACCCTTTAACTTTACTCTCCTTTATTGTAACTAATAATCTGAAGTTAAAATTTAGCTTGCGTTCTGAATCACTCATTGATTTTGATCTTGACAAATGTTGAGCTGAACTGAATCAAGAAATCTGTCCATACATTTCATCTTTTGCTGAAAAGATTGGTTCTTCAAGCGTGGGTGCTTTCTTTGCTCAAATGACTATTCAAGCAGCAGTCTTTCATCCCTTCTTCAGAGATTATGCATTATACCATTTTTTCTAGAACATGTTGGCATGAAAAAAACACATAGACCCCTCTGCACGCCATCAGATATCCGAAATTTCTATGATAACTGCAAGAAAAAAATTTTGAAATATTCTTTTCAGAAATTACAATGCTTACCAAGATTGATTCTTCTTGATTCTAGGGCCGTACTATCATTCGAAAAATGATGGGATATTCTTTCATCCTCTGGAAAGAGTGGAGGACACAGCAGAATCTAGTACAACAGAAACTCCAACTGTTACCATTACAACAGAGCCACTCACCACTACTCCCACAGCAGAACCTCCTACCACCAATACTGCATCTGAGTCATCCACCATTACCAGCACAGCAGAGTCTCCCACCACCAATACTGCATCTGAGTC
>CAJPEX010002401.1:0-40209 GCA_905338405.1 Notodromas monacha
CGGAGGGGTTCCTGTGGGAGAAGAAGACGGGGGTTGAAAATCCCCGGCGCAACATCCATAACGTCGCTGAGGCAATGACTGGTCTCTGTTCTACTGCTTTTTCTTCTTCTTCTTCCGGGTCTTTTACCCTCTTAGGAGTCATCAGATGCCTCTTTTGCTTCCGTTTATAACCCCCCGAAGACACGCGATTTCTAAGCACTGAGTCCCGCTTGTTCTTTCCGCGCGGATTTCCGGCGACTCGCACGTCGTAAATTTTTCTCGCCGCGTCTCTGCCTTGTGTCATTCGTTTCCACTGTCGCTTCGAATCCAGTTACTTGATGAATAATTATAAAGTTGAGAAACCCAGCATTGATTAAGAGTATTTGAGAAACGACAAACTTGGCTGAAAATCTGTGTCAGCATTTCTCTGGTAGATTTCATGTTCCAGGGAATGAAACCAGGTTCCTCGTGTAAATCATGTTTCAGCTTCCTGCTGTTTTTTATGCTCCTGCTTTTGATTTACAGTAGATTATAAGTTCATCTTCAATGAAATGCTGCGCATAACAAAAAAATTTCATGGTTTTCTGATTATCATTACGGGGCTGAGAGTCTTCGCATTTTTGGAAAACGGTTCAGTTAAGACTCGAATTGCATGCAAAAAAAACAGAAAATTTTTGCTTCTGCTATAATGCGGTAATATATATTCCATCTAAACTCAAAAAATGACTTCCTTCGGAATCTTCGTTTTAAACCATCCGTAAGAATTCAAATCAAAGAACTTTGCGAAGATGTTGCGAAGGTTCGATTCAGGCATTTTTGGAAATCGCGTTTATCAATTTGCGTATTCCGACGAATATTTTTCGTTCGGCGTTTTATTTGGCTCTTGAAAATTTATCCAATCGCCGATAACAACCCCGGATTATCACCCATATAGTCTAAAATCAATCTTAAAAATGGGGCTTTAAATATGGACAAGTTCCGCGCAATTCGCCACTTGATGTCCTTGCTTATTTGAGATTGATCGATTTTCAGCTCGATATCAACCTCAAAATCATGATCTTTAAAATCCTATCAATATATGCTTTCATTTGGTTTGATTCCAATTGAAATGAATCCAATTTTAAATCAATTCAACGTCAATTTTTCGGCATTTCCCTTTACTGATTATTGACATCTGACATTGTCTGCTCTGGAATATTTCAGAGTGATGAAGAGTGATTTCATCTCATATTTCTGCGTCAAATTCCATGAAAAAATTTCATTTCAAGACTCGAATTTGTTTGTATCGCGGTATAATTTCGAAATGTAAAACATCCCGTTTAACAACGATTTCCGGAACATGACAAAAAAATGCATAGTTGTCAATGAGAATCACGCCAAATTGAGATGGAAAGAAGTTGAGGTGCAAAAAAAAAAGATAATGAGGAAAATTATGCACAACAGGTAGTAACTCCCGCGCGGGTAACGAAAGAAAGAGAGAAGGAACAACTCAAATATACCGTATTTACCCTCATATAATCCGCCAAAAATAGCAACAACAAAAAAAGCCTCTCAATTTTCTTGTTTCAAAAATGAAAGCGAAATTTCTTTATAACCAAAGAAGTCTGTTAATTTTACTCACGCTTCAGCTCTATTTGCTTCACCTCCTGATAAAATATCGAACTCACTCTTGCTCCGTGACTAGATTAATTAAAATAATCACACGACAGTCCTGAAGCAAAATTTTCACTTCATGTGCTAATCTGAAGTACCATCAAACGGAGAACGTCAGTAGCAATATTGAACGTGAACCGAGCCTTCTTTTATCGGCCAATTTTTCGAGGAAACATATTTCGTCTTATATTTGAGTAAATACGGTACGAGGACATACGTGCACATTAATTTACCCCCCTCAATCATGACACAAGAACGAAAAATAAAACTCTCAGTGTCCTACACGTGCTCAGGACGAATATATGTACATAGTCTTCGTCTAACATCCAGTTAGTTTGTAAGAAAATTTTCCGAAACCCGGAGGAAAAAAAAAGTGTGCGCGACGCAGGGTTTTAGTGATATGTACGATGCGAGCGAGTAAAAACCGTTTGCTGCGGGAAATAAGAAGAACCCTAATCACCCCCCTTTGATGTGATTTCCCGACAGTGGGGGTTAATTGATATCGCACAAGCCTTTGTTCACGTCCCCAGCCACACGAAACGGTGTAAAAAATAAAAAAGGAATCGTTTCTTCATTTGCACTCACAAAATGCAGGATAAACTGACGCTTGGGCGTCTGGCGAATCGTCTGTTACTCGCTGCCCGCGTTGCTGACGCGATCCATACACGGCTATAAGGACAGAAATCGGAACGCAAAATATTGGTTCTGAACCGTGTTTGTGCGTTTTTCATTTACACCCGAATTCCGTCCTTTTCTTTTTTGTATGCATAGATGATCTTATAGCGTGCAAAAATCTATCTTGGCTAAATAGCAAAAAAATGAAAGAGGAGGAAAAAAAATAAACAGGAGCGAATGTGTTTTAAGACCTCGTCACTCGACAGATGAGAACATAGCTTGACGCGTGAGTGCCTAACCCTTTCAATTTTTGATGGAATACTTTGCAAAGCTTCTTATTGAAATGATAACTCTATTTTTTTATTAAAATTTTGAATTAAAATCAACGAATTTTTCTTATTCGAATCCTGTTCTCGATCATCGGCCTGCGCTCAAGGCATCGGTATCGGCAAAATTTTTCGCTTAAACTCAATCAGCGTTTTCTTGACAAAATATTCAAAATTTCGCTGGTGAGCCATGGCATCAGCTTTCGAACCACTTTCTACACACTCAGGCAAGTCGACTGGAATTTCCGAAACGTCTACCAATTTTCCTACGAATAATATTTCGACATGAACACTTTGGATATCCGAAAAAAAATCCACGCAATATTAAACTGAGCAAACAAACATACTTTACTAAAAACTCGGAAACCCAGGGTGATATCTGCGATAAAAAGTGCACACCTTCGTGGCAAATTTTGCACTTGAATAAAGATTGTATTTGTATCAACTCGAATACAAAATTCCGGCAGTTCATCAGATATATTTTCGAGGTATGTGCATCTTTTAATTAAGTTCAACGCATCGACATGATGGTGATGAAAATTTCAAAAAGTAGTTCAACATGATTATTGCTGCTCGAACAGTTATATAATGTTTGAGTAGTTTGATAAAGTACAAATTCACTTGGGCTCGAAATAAAACCGACGCTTGGTCAAATTCAGCGAATACTAGAAAACACACGAGAGACACATATTTTGTGAAGAACACGCTTAATTAACCATTTTTTCGTCAGGGAAAATGAAATTCATAATTGTTGATGCTTAAACTTAGCAGCAAGCGTAAAATTCCATTCTCGATTTGTTTATATTTCGAGTGACGCGATTTTGAAACATCTTCGCAATATTCTCCTGACTATAGGAAAAATATACCGTATATAATATCTCTCTCAAGAAATAAAACCCGAAATCCTGATCAAAGCGTCGCACTCACGTGTATTCCCAATATGCAGTTTCTTCATCCAGGGATAAATAACAGGCTGTCCATTTTCATCCTGCTCCCCAACCATGTCCTGCTCGGAGCAAGACGACATGGACGTGTTGGTCTGTTGCGAGCAGTCTGACGGCGTCGGTGGCGTCTGATTCTGTCCTGGATGCGCCATACCGACCACGACATGCTGTCCTACAACACTTTGCTGCTGTTGCTGCTGCTGTTGCTGTTGTTGTTGCTGCTGCTGCTGTTGGTGCTGCGGTAGCACGACACCAGCCTGCTGCACTTGTTGCGGCTGCTGGTACTGCGGTACCGGGGAGGCGACGGGAGAGCGATGCAGCGACGACGGCGCCGCCGCCACCACCGCGGGTGCCAACACCGGGCTGTGGCTCGGCACCTGTGCCGGCATGTGGCACTGCTGCAGTTGCGGCTGGTGATGGTGGGTGTGGTGGTAGTAGTTGGCGTAGCCCATGTCTCGGCAATAGCCCTGCGATGCCTGCTGCTGCATGCCCTGGTTGTAGCCGTAGTGTTGAGCGTAGTAGTCGTTGGGCGCCGTGGCGTGGGTCGGGATGTAACTGTTTTGCGAGTACTCCTCGGTCGGGGGGAATTTGGGGTCCACGTAGGACCCCGGAGCGGCGTTCATGAGGAACGAGCTCATCATCATCGTCGCGTCACAATGCGCGGCACAATCCGAGATATTTATTAAACCGAACCAATAACTACGGGGAAGACCAACGCAAAAAAAAAATTTCTCAAGGCGAGGGAGAGAGAGACGGGACGATTTTCTCGCCTCTTTTTTTAATTTTTGCTCAAACAGCACCACTCACACAATCAATTCTGCACCTCTCCGGTTTTCTGTCGTTTTTATCGAGAACAATATCGTTGTGGCTTATTATTTCATGGCGACTTTTCCCTTGTTTCCTGATCGCGGCGCCGGAGGAAACTGGCGGCCCGGCCGAAGCGTGGACTAGCGTGGTGGTGGTGGAGTGAAAAAGAGGGGGCCTTCTCTCTGTGAAGCCCTCTGTGGGCAAAGAGCCGCGTTTTCTCCGCCCTCGTTCCGGACAGGGCCGGGCGAACAGGAGGAGAGACGCGGTCCAATCCGTAAGCCACGACCGGGTGATGGATGACGACGGTGAGGCGGGTCCTCTTGCGGGCCTCCTTCCCCCGTCTCCCTCTCTTTCTTACACACACACACACACACAACATACATGGCATACGGCATACATGTATATATCCCGCGTCCCTTGCGTTGGGTAAGAGTAAAACTGAGATGACATATTCCCTTTTTCTGAGGGTCGGAAGGACTTGGTGCAGTACCTGCTTATTGTGTGTGTATATACGCGTGTTTGAGTGGCAGCTTCAGCACTCGAAGCTTAGGTTTGTGTACCAGAAGGAATGCTCCAATAAATGCTCATGACGTTCATTTGAAATCAGGGACTTTCCCCCCTGCATTTATATTAGCACATATTTTACCTCTGAGGTAAGACGAAAATTAAAATGGGAAGGGACGAAAAGAAAAGCGGGTAGCCTGTGAGTACTTATGGATCTGTCCCCAATTAAAACAGCTATTCGACCGTAATTATAGAAAATTAAATTTTAAAAATTGCCTTTTATTGTCATGCACAAAATATGCCAACATTGATGGACTTGAACATTTTTTATTTATTTGCTGCAAATGTTGTTTCATCAGTGCACAAGTCGTGAATGGTCAGGGATTATGATGTGCAGAAATTCAAGATCTCGTACAATGTGACTTTTATCTAGCAAATTCACGAGTTTTTACGAGTCAATGTCGATGATACCCCCCTCCCCCTTCCCCCTCTAAAAGTCACCCACCAGCCAGCTCAAGTACAGTATCATCTCATTTCTTTTACTGGGTGGCAGCTTTCCATGAATTTTGGAAGCTAAGAAATTTTTAAACACAGTCAAATTTCTCACATTTTCTTTCATCTTCTCAAACAAAGAAAGTGATACAAGACAACACAGGTTTCAATGCAATTTGAAAAAATATATAGAATTATGAACCTCGAGTAAAATTCCTTTTTTCATTTTTCCTATGCATATTGACACAAAAGTATTTGTATCTCCAGGCTGAGAGTAACATATTTTTGAAACTGGACCCATGCAGAATTAAAGCAACTCTCTGACTGTAATTATAGTATAAATCAAATCGTTTTGAAAAAAAAAACAAATATGTTGGGAATACTGAACCGATAACAATGTGAGGAGAACAAAATCTCAAGAAGAAAGAGTGAGAGGGAGAAAATTGTTTGCCTCTTGTTTTCTCTTGTGTCAAATGTCACCACTCATTCCACACTATTTATTCTGTCTCTCTCTCTCTCTCTCTCATTCAGTCATTTTATTTGTGAATAAAATTTTTTCCTGGTTTCATGGCACTTTTGCTTGGTTTGTGATTGTACCGCCGGAGGAAACCGGTGGCCCGGCCAAAGCGTGGTGTTGGTGGTAACCGGTAAGTGGAGACTCGGAGGAGCTTCTCTCTGTGCTCTGTGAGCCCTCTAGGGGCAAAGAGCCACATTTGTTCTGGACTGGGTGAGGTGAAAAGGGGGAGAGACACATGATGACCAGGTGAGGAAGACAAAGCCAGTGCAGGTCCTATTCAGGGGAACTAAATGTAGCCGACGCAACCCACAAACACCACATTTTTGAAACTCAATTGCCGACATTCAGAACAGAAGGATAAAATCCAGGCCATGTTTTTAACTGTGGTTGGAAAAACACACTGCTTCATTCCCTCTCCATGCATCAACATTCATTTTGGCAAGAACAATGTCCAAAGGGTACCCGGTTAATCAAAATAGGAATACTGCACAAGAACAGCATCCCTCACGATGGAAGGTACAATAATTCCTCATTCAAATAAAAAGCAAGGCCTGCTGAAACATCGATGTATTCCGCACTCTTCAGGACGAAATTGGCGAAGTATCTGAATGTTGTTTGATGGATAGAAAATTGAGGCGAATATTTGAAAAATAACACACAACAGGGATTTTTGCTTCTATAATGTCCATGATAATATTCATCACTACTGTAGTGTTATGTGGATAAGAAATAATAATAAACAGGGGGTTTTCGTGGTGATAAAATAACCATGAGCGTTATTTCGGATGTTCGTCGAAAAAAAATGAATAAATCAGCGTGTTCCAAACGTTTACGGTAGCTAGCCACTGGATTCCGCCTCGCGCGGCCTGATCAAGCAGCTTATTTTGTCGCACCCCGGAACAAGGCGTGGAATACAGCAAACAGCCGAGAAAAGGAAAAAAAAAAAACAGAAAAAACACACCCGTAAGAAGGAAACATGCCGAGACGAAAGCAAAGTAGAGAGGAATAGAATCCACCGAAGAATCCGCAGGGTAGATTTTGATTGATGAGGCATTTAAGGACACAGATAGTCCGGCGTGACCAAAAAGCGCGGCTGCCGCCGAACGGAGACCAAGGCTGACCCAATGAAATAAATACTACACAGTCGCTAAAAAGAACGTGGTTTTCTCTCAAAGTTTCGTATATACTGTATTTCATCGCTCAAACTTACTAAATTCTATGTACGAAAAATTCCATTCAAAGCCGAACAGAAAAAAAGAACAATGATCCACAAGCACACGCTTCAGCTTCGTCTCCAAATAGCTTTTCAAACGCGTGAATTTTTCAGGAAAAATCAAAGGAACTAGTAAATTTAACTGTGATGACTAGCTCTACAAAAAAAAGCAACAGTGCGGAATAAAGCCTTAGGAAAAATTCTCACTTGATAGAGTACATTTTGCATAGCTTTTTTTCTTTTTCAACAGCCATAAATCACATCTCAAGTTCAAGTTCTAGTAAATTTCAAATATGAAAAGATAACCTGATCTTTTTTTTTGAGGAACTGATTTAAAAAAATTCAATTTTTTAGATCCATGAAAAATTTCTGTTGATTTTTTCTTCGAGATCGAGCGTATATGAAACCAAAATACTTCATGACTTCCTGATGTAAGAATTTAACGATTTCCTTGAAAAATGTCCGGAATTCGTTTATATTTATTTTTACGGTTGCTTTTCAGTCGCGTTGAAAAACTTGCAAGGTGGTTCAAAGAATACATTTTCCTGTGAATGCAGAAAGTTGGCGAATAAAAATATTCCTCAAATAAGAATACACCGTCCAGATTTCGATGTATCAAAGGCTGTTAGGCCTTTTCACTTCCTGAAGAAGGACTCGGCCACCTAATGGCTGACTGCTATAAGGTACTCATTTGTTCCAACCCATTTCCACCTTCGTTTATCCGGCTATTGGTGATCAGCAACACGATTCAACTCAAACCTCTGTTCATGTTACTGCCTAAGGGAAAATGTCGCCATATGGGGAGAATTGCATAGCAGCAGAGAAAATCATGGAATAAAAATAAAGATGAAGAACGAAAATTAGCAAAATAATTGGACAGAAGTTGAAACCTTGAAAAGGTCCTTGCGATTGAGCCTTATTGAGTATATTTTTCTGAGCAGGATATGAAGATCTAAAAACAAGGTCCGTGCTGTCTGCATTTTAATTGTCTTTTCATAATAAAATTAGAATCGTTTTTCAATCTGCCAATCCTTGCTGGGAAGAATGCAAAACGGATTTGCAGGAACTTTCAAATGTTCACCCAAAGCCTTTCCTCTCAACGCAGGGGCTAAAATTTGCGGATGTATCAGTTGAACGTGATTTCTTCACATGCCTGAGATGTTTTTTCACATCTTTGTCTTTTTCAAGCTTGAAAAAGGCAAATTGAATAAAAGATGAGGAAGAATCGAGTATTGCGGCGGCCTATAAATGATTCATTTCTCCTTACACCCACCCAAAACTCCAGATGAATGTGGAACACATGTACGACTGAAAAATCGCAGTAATCATGCATTTCGACGAAAGAATCTTGGTAACATTATGAAACCATTAAAAATAAAATGTTTACACAAATCCCAAAACGAGCATGACCTTTTTGTTGTGCATCCAAAAAATAATAATACTGTAATTCACTGAAGATGACGCGATAATCCGCAGCAACTGTATAACAGAAAAACTCCGCTGATTCTAAGATTGAAGGAGGTAGAAATCTGGGGAAACCTTTGAGCCTTTCATTAGCCAATGCCGACGACGACGACGAACCATCAGATGATATCACCGAATCTCCCAGTAGGGGTTAATTGGATAAGAACGCTTTTTCATTCTCCGCTCCTGGGTGCAACAGAGTGTGATTGATGACCTTCTCGATTTTGCTCTTTGTGTTTGTTGCCATCTCTGTCGCACTCATCTGATTTTTTCAGCTCCCGTGCCTGGGAAAATGCTTCTTCCTCACGCCAAGGGGAGGAAAAAAAAAAGGCGGCTCAAACAATGTCACAGAGATTCGCTTTTATCAGAAAGTAATCCAGCGGTGATTCCTTTGCATCCGAAATGAACGCGGTTTCCAATTAACGCCAGATTGTGTTTTAACCCACACCTGGAGAGAGATTGCAATTGTCCTTTTCCCTTTGTACCGTGTATGCGCAAATGTGTTGTCAAACACGCCGCCGTCAATTTATTTCAGCGCGATAAAAATCGTTATCTTTTCGGGGGTTTAATTTCCATCAACAAATTTATTTTCACTCGGGAACCAGAGTCCACGACTTGAATAACAGCGCGACGGGAAAAGCGATCTTTAACAAACAACACACGATATCTGCTTGCCTCAGAAACTATGACTACTGTATAAGACAGTAACATTGGCTGTTCGATGTCACCTCATGTATTTTTTTTAAATAATAATGTATGCGTATATAAACCGGACATGTCTGGTTGTCGTTATCGGTAACGAGGAAAGAGAATGGTTTTTCAAACGGTTTCGAAATTAAAGCGCTGAGAAAAGCCAGATCGCTTGATTTTTGAGCACAGCAGTACTGAAGTTGAGAAAGGGGACAGGAAGTGTGTGTCTGGTTTCCTCGTCTCAATTTGCATGTTTTTTATTTCAATTGGGCTGAATCAGCAAAAAGTCCTGTAATTGTGCCAAGTTGGAATCTCGCAGTTATTTGGAGAGAACGTGATTCCAGACCTCGTCTGCTGTGATGCCTGTGAAGCTGGTGCCATGGCATTGCAAAATTTGGGTTGAAGTGCTCGCCAAGTCTACTCAGATTTTGCTCAGAAAACATTTCAAGGGAATAAATACTTTGGTCGCAATTTTACCTCTTCATTTTCAGTTCACGACTTTCTGCCTATATTTCAGGCTTAGTCAAATGAGAAAACTAGTTTGTACCCGCTCAAAGATTTTTCGAGGCTTTATGAACAATGGCTCACTCATTTATTATTCCGTTAACGATGAAAAATGTGGACGCTGAAAGACTTCGGCGGCTCCTCAAAAACGCAGTTTCTCTGCAGAAAAAAATTACGCCGGTCTCAGATTTCAGGCGTCCGTTTCTCAAGATTGTCCTCTTTGATGGAGCCGAAAAATGTTGAGTATATCGAGTTTCCTGAAAAAGTCCAAGAAAAGCTGCGGCGTCCTCTGCGCCGGCACGCGCGCATTTCTCACTGCCAAAAAATTAAACAGGAGAAAAAGGAACTCGGAACTCCCTTGCTGCTTTTGGCACATCTCATTTTTCTGCGGGCGGATCCACACGTCGCGACAATGCCATTTTTCGGCCCGGCGGAAAATATTGCTGGAAAAGGAAGAAAGATTAATGGCGCAGGAAAGAAAGAGCAAAACAAAACAACAAAAAACTGCGTTGGCGGCTCGCGCACGCGTTGTTGCTCTCCCGCGACCGCCGTCTGCGTGATTTACGACATTCGGCAAAAAGAATAAAAGGGGTTGATCTCTTTTAATGTCCAGTTTTGGAGAGTGCGAAATAAATACCCTGAAATGTTTGTTGACTGTGACCAGAAATAACACCGCCACCCAGGGACTGGCCATTTCTTCCTGTCAACATTCTATGTCTTCACCCAGCCCTCCAACGACATCCAGGCATCCGCAAAATTTGCCCGTCGCCACAGAAAAACGAAGCAATAATTTATGCGCATCAGGAATCATCAGTTATTCAATTTTGTATCAGGGTTATCAATTGAGAAAGCATGTGATTTGCTGGTGCATGTATGAACACGCTGGAGTACAGTGTTCCACAACTTTTCTGGGCCCGTAGACTGGCAAATTGCCTTAAAATTCTTTGCAGACCAGCAAATTTCGCAAACATTTTCTGAGGACCAGCAAAGTTTTCTAAGATTTTTTCAGGAAGCGTTATGGCAGGCATTTAAAAGTTTCTGCTTTTTTGTAAAAATCAAGATCCAATGAAGCAGGCTTATGGTGGAATATTTTCAAAAAATTAGAAAGTTGTGCTTGAAGAAAGTTTTCTCAAACTGAAATAATAAAAATAATGTATTTTGACTGTACAGTAATTAAGAGACATTCCAAGATGACTTACAGGCCACTCTGCATGCCACCAAGAATCCAGCTAGAAAGACAATCCAAGGATGTGATGAATTAAACTGCTAAATCTGCAAATTTTATCCCCGCTGCTGACGAGAGAAAGGGTGTGAGTTAAGATTTAAAAGTTCCTGTAAATCCGTCTTGAATTTTTCCCAGCAAGGATTGGCTGATAAAAATAATACTGTATTTTCTTGTCCCTTGGAAATGCGATGGGCATCATTCCACTGCGGGGTCCTGCCCGGATGATTGCTCACGGTCGGGCAGCGGCATCTGTCGGCATAACCCAACATGCCAGGCAAATTCCATTCGATCTGCTAGCTAATGCCGGCACTGACACCTGACATGAATTTGGGTATAGAAAAAAAAACTTTCTTTCAAGGTACTGACTAAACTTTTCGCATGGCTTTGCTATGCACAAAATTGGCAAATAAAAGTATTGTATTGCAAAACGTTTCAGGATTCTTTGATAATAAATCCAAACATGAAGGAGTATGTTCATACCCCAACTTTCTGCAGCCACAGCAGCACATATTCTTCAAATGAGAATAATTGCTCGTGTTTAGATGCATATGTAAAAATCTTAATCAGTTTCGCAACACTTTTATTTTCCAACTTCACTCATTTGCAGCAAAGATCAGCTGCAGGTTTCTTGGATTTCTTTTCGCAGTGAGGGTCAAGCAATTTGTCATGTCCCATCTGTCAAAATAAGATCGCAGAAATGGGTGGAAAATATTCACAGCGTGTGTCCAGCTAGGAAAAAGAAATGGTCAAGGAATGTGTGAATGGAAATACGCAGCAAATAAAGAAAAGAAAGAATAAGTAAACGAGAAAAAAAAAGTTTCGGTCTCGATCCCATCCATCTCAACCCAACAAACTTCTGGCTTCTCCCCCCGGGGTGAGTTTGTGTAGTCATCGCAAAAGATGACGGATCGAGACATAGCACAGGTGAACTGCTGTTTCCCTCGCCCCCACATCGCAGCTTTTGCAAATTTCAAGCTTCTGTTTCGCCTGGCCCATGCCTTAAGGGGGTGCAGGGTTGTGTTATTTTTCTTCCTCCCCCCCCCCCCCCCCCCCCCCCCCCCCCCCCATTGTTGTTTTTTTTTCCCCCCCCCCCCCCCCCCCCTTTGGCTGCCGAATTTTGATGGATGACCCCTGACGAATCCCGTGGCCTTCAGCGAGTCGGTGTGTCTCTGCCTACTTGTCCTGTGGTGTTTTAAAAGGAATTTTGCTGCTGATATTCTTTGGGGCAACCAAAAGTTTTTTATATATTCGAAATTTCTCTCTCACTTTTTTTTCTGAATAAAAACTTTGAAATTTTTTACCGCGTGATACCACTGTATAATTGAAAAATTTGCATTGATTGTTCATCCGTTAATTTTTTGGCTGGTCCTGGTTTTTCATCAGCTTGCAAGTCTTTCAACCCGACTGACAGCAATCCCGAAAATAAATATAAACGAATTTTGTACATTTTGCAAGGAAATCGTTAAAATTCTTACATCAGAAAGCCATGAAATATTTTGGTTTCAAACGCTCGATCTCGAAGAGACAATCAACAGAAATTTTTAATGGATCTGAAAACCAGAATTTTGTTTAATCAGTTCCTAAAAAAAAGATCAGGTTATCTTTTCATATTTGAAATTTACTAGAACTTGAACTTGAGATGTGATTTATGGCTGTTAAAAAAGAAAAAAGCTTTGCAAAATGTACTCTATCAAGTGAGAATTTTTCCTAAGGCTTTATTCCGCACTGTTGCTTATCATCACTGTTAAATTTACTAATTCCTTTGATTTTCCCTGAAAAATTCACGCGTTTGAAAAGCTATTTGGAGACGAAGCTGAAGCGTGTGCTTGTGGATCATTGTTCTTTTTTTCTGTTTGGCTTTGAATGGAATGCTTCGTACGTTGAATTTAGCAAGTTTGAGCGATGAAATATATACGAAACTTTGAGAGAAAACCACGTTCTTTTTAGCGACTGTGTAGTATTTATTTCATTGGGTCAGCCTTGGTCTCCGTTCGGCGGCAGCCGCGCTTTTTGGTCACGCCGGACTATCTGTGTCCTTAAATGCCTCATCAATCAAAATCTACCCTGCGGATTCTTCGGTGGATTCTATTCCTCTCTACTTTGCTTTCGTCTCGGCATGTTTCCTTCTTGTCGTTTTTTTTCTGGGTATAGTTTTTTTTTCCTTTTCTCGGTTGTTTACCCTATTCCACGCCTTGTTCCGGGTGCGACAAAATAAGCTGCTTGACCAGGCCGCTCGAGGCGGAAACCAGTGGCTACCGTAAACGTTTGGAACACGCTGATTTATTCATTATTTTTTTCGACGAACGTTCGAAATAACGCTCATGGTTATTTTTATCACCACGAGAACCCCTGGTTAATTCTATTTTTAACTACACAACACTATATATGTGATGAATACTTGTATTCATCATGGATATTACAGAAGCAGAATCCCTCGGTTCATTTTGCACACCCAAGAAAGGCGCATTCAGCAATCATTGCGCACTGTGTAACGACATTCCCAGTAAAAAGACGTTACAGCAGTTTTGAGTCAGATGGATGCTTACGCAAAATCTTTCAGGATTTTCCCCACAGAAGCTCTTCGGCACCTAATTCATCTTTTCTTGGATGTGCAAAAAGCGATTGTTTCTGTTGATCTTTCATTCGGAGTCCACTCTTTAAGGAGACGAGCCGGTTTTTCTTGAATTGCATGCGATTTTTCTGAAGAGCGGCAAAGTGTTCCAATTTAATGCAAATAAATAATAGTCGCATTATTCGTTTCTTCAAATGCAGTAAATTATATCTGGATTTTATTATTTTATTGTGGAAAACCATTTATTGCCAGCTTCTGCACCAAACAAAAAAGAATATCATATGTTGTCTGGGATTGTTCGAATGATAGCATTAAATTTTGTTTCTATTGATTCGTCGAATTTTACATCATAGGTCAGCTAGATCCTGGGTCAACATTCTCTGTACAAAAAGTCTTAGAGCAATTGATTCAAGCGAGATGAAAAAAGTTCCCCATTGGAATATTGAACTTCCTAACCAAGACAATTTGGCTTCTTTATTGATTAGGGGTAAAGTCTTACAAAACGGTCTGATGATATTTCCTTTTATTTTTATTTTTACAAAAAGCTGTCCCAGCATTGAACAGGTTCACGTCTTTTCAAACTCCTTATTTCCTATGAAAAACTTCAGAGGACAAAAAATTTGTTGTCAATGCACATCAGATGAAGAAGATGAGAAACAAATTCTTGGGTGGTTTGACCACTGGAAGACGAATGGAATTTTCCCGCGACTATACAAGCACGAAAAAAGTCCTTGTTAGCAAGTCGAACCCCGCTCCTCACACGTACACGACGAACAAGAAAGAAAGAAAGAAAAAAGTCCAAGTGAAAAATGCATCTTGGCATCATTTTTCAAGCTCCGGGACCCAGGGAAATCATAGTAGATCTCGTCATTTGCGGCAGATAAGCGCGGCGAGCGAATTGTTATTGCGTCGCCTGGAAAAAGCAGACACTTGTCAGCACGGACTCATCATTATTTATTGCCAACCCCCCCCCCCCTTCTTATTCTACCACCGAAGTACCTGGTCATTCATTCCTGTTTTCCTCCACACCGGTGAAATCCTGTGCGGGAAAAACAATCAGTGGTGGATGAAGAGAAGAAGGGGGGAGACTCAAGGGGTTGAAGGATCATAAATTTTCTCCTTTTCATCATAAATTTCAGCCCGGAGTCGGGCGATGATGAGTGGGACACGTTGTGACGGCCGTAATTGCGATCATTGGCATTTTTGTTTGTTTCTGGGGTTTCACGGTTTTTTTTATTCTTCACTCCTGGCGAGGAGGCAAACTGAGCTCAAGAGTGGGGTTTTTTTTCATTTTGCTGAACTACTAAGTGAAATTTGTCTCTATCATTAACCTGTTTACATGCTTTGATCTCACCGACGTGGCATTTTTTCGTACTCTGACTCTCTGAGTTGCTGACTAGCCAGGTGCTTCCTCAAATACTTCATCAATGTTGAAAAAATAAGGCGTCGGCATTGTTTTTGATGAATAATGACAGCCTTCGCTTTCTAATTGGTTAAAAAAAAAGAGCTGCGACTATAATTGGACGGAATTTCTGTCCGATTTTTTTTTTCAATTCAACACAAATCATAAGTACCGTTATGTCTTCGTTACCAAGGAACTCGTTTGTACTTTTGTCCTAAAGGCTGGTTACATTGTAAAGTGCTTCTAAATATCCCCTTTTACCTACTTGTTACGACTTTACAAGCTAAAGATCGTACACTCCGCAAATACAATGGAATGGAACCAGCATGCAAATTCCGACATAGATTTATTCAAAAATAGCAAAGATAATCTGTTTGTAAGCGAGAAGATTTATGAGTTATACAGAAGATCAAGCTTTGATCGAAATGCCGATTGAAAACCGTTTCACGTAAAAAAAAAGCATAATGGATGATTTCAATCTCGATTTCCGAAAATCTTGCAGCATCCACCCATTTATGCCACAAATTCCTCGGTTTTTCTCTGCCAATCAGATGCATAAACTTTGTCAGATCTATCAAGTCATTAACCTATATGATATACAATATCTAAAAAAAACTTGGCTTCAACGAATTTCCAGAGTAAAAGCATAAAGAATTAGTAAATTCATCTTCTCAAATTCATTTATTAAACTGATTGATGGTGTACTTTGCTTGATTGGATTGTTGTATTTATTTGATGCGTTCATATAATGTGTGTTGAATTTTTTTTTTAACTTGGAATTCTTCTGAATCGTCCATCCTGGAAGAAGTTCAATAAACCATTTGACAAAATTGAGAACACTTGTTCAAGGTTTCCCCTCACATACATGTTATTGGCTTCTAATTTGGTGATTAATTGGCCTAAATATTTCTGCTGCGCCTGATCTATCTACTTATGTTCTCTATTAGGGGCTTATTGAATTGACCTTGTGCTGATTTTTCCCAGGATTGAATCATTTTGTGGCTGATGCCGTTTCTAAGTATATACGCCCATGTAAAAAAAAAAACTATTAGATGCATGAACACATTTCTGTTTAAAACGTTGAACTAATATTCCAGTCTCGGTTATGCAAAAGTCGAACCTCTTCAAATCGAACATCAAGGGACCAGCTGAAAAAGAATTGGATTTCCACAGAGGTTTTTAATGCATTATATCTAAAGGAATCCAGATGGGGATTTGAAAAAAAAATTGAAATTGAGGAGGGTCGAGTTATCGAGGTTCAACTTAATTGCTAATAATTTACATGTGAGAACCGTTTCCATAATATCATCCTTTTTGAAAATTTTCAATTTTTTTTTGTCATTATTCATTAAAAGCAACTCGCAGCAGCGATTGAAGATTTATATCACGCTCATCCTTGTTCAACGTTAAAAAAAATAATGTTTTAAAAAACGTAAAAATATACTTTTATGCACTAAAAATGGGAAAAAACTGTTTCTTTTTTTACAGGACCCTATCACCAGATTATTTTCACAGCCCGGAATCACTTTTACAATACGAAAGAGTACGACGTTTCCTGTCCCAAGTACCACAAAAGCTTTAACTTAAAATTTTTCGATTAAAGGGGAAATCCGCTCCTAAATAATTGTTCACTCCCTTCAAATCAGTTCTGCTGTTTATGTGTATCTTGGCCATGGGTTCAAGAGGATAGAGTCAAAGAGAAAGAGGGAGAGAGAGAGAGAGATTGGAAAGCATTTGGATCGGATGCTGGAAGAAAAGCCTGGGACCATTCATCACACATACCACGGTGGAGACACTCGAGGAGCTTCTCAGGGGATTTTCTGCACGTCGGGCTTATCCAGACGCAAATCTCATGTTCGGTCCGTTGGTCGGAATATTGATGATTTTCTGCTGCTGGCTCGTGAGGCCAGGATCATCCCCGAGCTCAGGATCACGACGAATAAGAAGGCCGAGTTGTTGAAATTATTTGGCCAACAAGACCACCATAGAAAAATTGACGAGGCCACCGATCTGATTCGAAATTAAATCCACGAAAGCATTTTTACCCCGCAAGAGTTTCCATCTAATCACGCACTGATTTTTATATAGTGTTTTTGGAGAAGAACTTGCGATTTTCTTCCTTTAAAACTGATCGTTTTTACATGCGAAACAAATCTGAGGAATATTTAACCATTCTTCGTTCCAGGAAGAAACTCTCGAATACAATTTGGAATACTTCGATTTTGGAAGAAAAAAGTCTTGGAATGTCTCAAAAATTTGATCTTTGGTAAGTGCAAGGGTCTTTTCGAAACTGTCATCAGTCCCTTGAGAAAGGTACCCAGTGTCCTAGTAAAAATTCTCCCGTGAGATCAATGTTTAAACTTGAAGCAAACCTCGTACAATATTCATTCAATCCCAGCTCTGAATAATTTCGATTTTAGAATATTTAGACAACAAATCTTGAAAGGTTTCAAAAATCGGCTTCATGGTAAGTGCAAGGGTCGCTTCAAAAGTTTCATCAGTCCCTTCAGAAAGATTCCTGTATTTTCACTCAAGCGTCCGAGTGAAAATTCTCCCGTGAGATCAATAATTAAACTTGAAGCAACCCTCGTGCAATATTTATTTAATCACAGCTTTGAATAATTTCGATTTCAGCAGATGAGTTTTTGTACTTTCCAAAGTTTTTAACCAAGATACCTTTCTTTCATATTCCCAACAAATCTTTCAAAATAGTAAAAGAACTCTTTTCATGGACGTAAAAGGGAGTTCGGTTCATCAGTTCGCAGACGCTAGTGAAAATAACTCTCCTGTGAAATCAATAATTAAGCTTGAAACACACCTTGTGAAATATTTATCTAATCACAATCTTGAACTATTGCTCAATTATTGTCATTCGACCAGGGCAATCGTAAAAAATCGTGCGTCAAAAAATATACCAGCAGTATTTCATCGAAGGATATTATTTCATACAGTAAATGTGGAACTTCGACTTGAAATTGTCTGCCAATTCCTTCTTATTTTTCTAATGTGATGATCTGCATTTTCAAATTATGTTTTCCAATTCAATCCGAGTAATACAGTACGTTGAAAAATCATTTGTAGAGAAATTAAGAAATGCCGCATTCGTGTTTTTAAAATGTGCGGCTGCATCAATCCAACCGAGACGATGAAAAGCAGAAGATTGTCAAGATACACGTGAGAACATATTTATCAAAACAATTTATATTTATAGATCCTGATTTGACCTTATTCTCAAGTACGTGATCTTGATGAATTTGATGTTGCGAGGGAACCTTGAAGAGCGGAGCAGAAGCTAATCCATACCCGATTTTGAGGTTCACCAAAATTCGCAATTGATCTTCGTTCGTGGGATTACCGTAATTCCAAGAGGGGCCCAACTAATTGTCTGCGCTACTCTCTTTTTTTCTCTCTCTCTCTCGCATATTTTTCGTTTCGTTTTGTGATTGCGGATCGAGGGGGAATCACAACAAACAGAACCAACCTTTCTGCAGAGCGGGGACACGATAAAGCCCTTTGCAGAAGTGAGTAATTGCCTGGGCCGGAAGGATCGATAAATCAAAAAGAAGCGGGTTTGCGCCGCGGAAGGCTTATTAGACGCCTTTCGGGCCGCCGTACTCGGTAATTTTTTTTAAATATATAAATTGATTTGCACACGGGGGTGGACTGCAATAAAGAGAGAAGTTTGGCGTGGTCGAGACAACATCTCAGAGATGTTCTTGGGTAGTTGTTTCGTGATTTTGTCGAGACAGCGCCGTAATTTTTCGGGCCTTTAACGGTGTGTTACTGGGGCCAATTACGTGAAAGACTCGGAAAGGCTTTCAACGAAAAGTTTGGAAGTGACTGAAGTAATTTTTTTGTTTTCTTTGTGTGGATTCTGACAGAAAATATTGGGCAATGCCCTCAAATTTCAAGAAATCCTTCTCTTAGAGAATCAGTTTTTAAATTAAGTTTTTTTTTTAGAAAAATAATTTCGAGTCGTTTATCGAGGGGATTTGATTGGAATAAGAATTCTCAATACAACACACTTCCAATGCGTTGAATCGGACCACCTTCGTATTCCAAAAATAAGCCTTCAAAATAAGGTTACCTGCTTAAATGAATAAAGTATCTCCTGATCTTCAGAATATTGTGGAGAGAGTGTGAATGCAATTTTACACTAAGTTTGTAATGAATGTACCCACTACATGAATAGCAAGAGAAGTATATTTCAAGAAGATAAATAAACTTTTACTGCTGCTTTGTCTTCAATATTGGGGATGGGTGGGTGTATGCAACATACATGTAGGATGTCCAGTTTTATTTTGTGGAGTGTGTTCTCTTTTATTTTTGTCATTTGTTTGTGCTTTGTTTCATGCTTTGAAATGATTGAATGTATTTGGGGGAGTTGGGTTGGGTGGGGAGGGGGTTTGGATGCGGGAGTTCTGGTTATTCCTTGTGAACGCTGAAAAGCGGCAAATAAAGTTTTCTGTTCATTCATTCANAAATTTGATCTTTGGTAAGTGCAAGGGTCTTTTCGAAACTGTCATCAGTCCCTTGAGAAAGGTACCCAGTGTCCTAGTAAAAATTCTCCCGTGAGATCAATGTTTAAACTTGAAGCAAACCTCGTACAATATTCATTCAATCCCAGCTCTGAATAATTTCGATTTTAGAATATTTAGACAACAAATCTTGAAAGGTTTCAAAAATCGGTTTCATGGTAAGTGCAAGGGTCGCTTCAAAAGTTTCATCAGTCCCTTCAGAAAGATTCCTGTATTTTCACTCAAGCGTCCGAGTGAAAATTCTCCCATGAGATCATTAATTAAACTTGAAGCAACCCTCGTGCAATATTTATTTAATCACAGCTTTGAATAATTTCGATTTCAGCAGATGACAAAAACATGAAAGGTTTCAAAAATTGGTTCTATGGAAAGAAAGTATAAGGGTTGTTTAGAAAGTTTTATCATTTTCTTGAGAAAAGTACCTGCATTTTCCCTCAAGCCAAGTAGTCAAGCGTCTGCTGAGTGAAAATAACTCTCCCGTGAAATCAATAATTAAACTTGAACCAAACCTTGTGAAATATTTATCTAATTTCACAGTCTTGATCGATTGCTCAATAATTGTCATTCGACCAGGGCAATCCTAAAAAATCGTGCGTCAAAATATATACCGGTATTTAATTGAAGGATATTCTTTCATATTACAACGTAAATGTGGAACTTGGACGTAAAATGTTCTGCCAATTCCTTCTTATTTTTCTGATGTGACGATCAGAATTTTTAAATGATGTTTTCCAATTCAGTCCGAGTAATACAGTACGTTGAAAAAGCATCTGTGTCCAGAAATTAATAAATGCCGCATTCATGTTTTTAAAATGTGCGACTGCATAAATCCAACCGAGACATTGAAAATCAGAAGACTGACAAGATAAACGTGAGAACATATTTATCAAAACAATTTATATTTATAGATCCTGATTTGACCTTATTCAAGTACGTGATCTTGATGAATTTGATGTTGCGAGGGAACCTTGAAGAGCGGAGCAGAAGCTAATCCATACCCGATTTTGAGGTTCACCAAAATTCGCAATTGATCTTCGTTCGTGGGATTACCGTAATTCCAAGAGGGGCCCAACTAATTGTCTGAGCTACTCTCTTTTTTTCTCTCTCTCTCTCGCATATTTTTCGTTTCGTTTTGTGATTGCGGATCGAGGGGGAATCACAACAAACAGAACCAACCTTTCTGCAGAGCGGGGACACGATAAAGCCGTTTGCAGAAGTGAGTAATTGCCTGGGCCGGAAGGATCGATAAATCAAAAAGAAGCGGGTTTGCGCCGCGGAAGGCTTATTAGACGCCTTTCGGGCCGCCTTTCTCGGTAATTTTTTTTTTACATATAAATTGATTTGCACACGGGGGTGGACTGCAATAAAGAGAGAAGTTTGGCGTGGTCGAGACAACATCTCAGAGATGTTCTTGGGTAGTTGTTTCGTGATTTTGTCGAGACAGCGCCGTAATTTTTCGGGCCTTTAACGGTGTAACGTGTTACTGGGGCCAATTACGTGAAAGACTCGGAAAGGCTTTCAACGAAAAGTTTGGAAGTGACTGAAGTAATTTTTTTGTTTTCTTTGTGTGGAACTTGGCAGAAAATATCGGGCAATGCCCTCAAATTTAAAGAAATCCTTCTCTTAGAGAATCAGTTTTTAAATTAAGTTTTTTTTTTAGAAAATTAATTTCGAGTCGTTTATTGAGGGGATTTGATTGGAATAAGAATTCTCCATACAACACACTTCCAATGCGTTGAATTGGACCACCTTCGCATTGCAAAAATTACCCTTCAAAATAAGGTTACCTGCGTAAATGAATAAAGTATCTCCTGATCTTCAGAATATTGCGGAGAGAGTGTGAATGCAATTTTACACTAAGTTTGTAATGAATGTACCCACTACATGAATAGCAAGAGAAGTATATTTCAAGAAGATAAATAAACTTTTACTGCTGCTTTGTCTTCAATATTGGGGATGGGTGGGTGTATGCAACATACATGTAGGATGTCCAGTTTTATTTTGTGGAGTGTGTTCTCTTTTATTTTTGTCATTTGTTTGTGCTTTGTTTCATGCTTTGAAATGATTGAATGTATTTGGGGGAGTTGGGTTGGGTGGGGAGGGGGTTTGGATGCGGGAGTTCTGGTTATTCCTTGTGAACGCTGAAAAGCGGCAAATAAAGTTTTCTGTTCATTCATTCAAGAAGACTGGTTTAAAATTAAGAACCTCACAGTCATTTGTATGAGATCATAGTGCCAAATAAAATTAGGAGANAGGGGGGGCTTTTGACCTAGGGGGGCTTTAGGCAGGGGGGGCTTTCCGGGGGGGCTTTTGACCTAGGGGGGGCTTTTGGCAGGGGGGGCTTTTGGACTACACTCTGCGGAGAGAGTGTGAATGCAATTTTACACGAAGTTTGTAATGAATGTACCCACTACATGAATAGCAAGAGAAGTATATTTCAAGAAGATTGGTTTAAAATTAAGAACCTCACAGTCATTTGTATGAGATCATAGTGCCAAATAAAATTAGGAGAAGAGTACATGCTTGAAATTGTTCAGTAAACTAGAGTGGCTTTTCTAATATATTTTTCCAAAGTGCAGTATCATATATTCTTTTTCTTTTCGTAGCATGAAGAACGGTATTTTGCTAAAAGTTCAAATTAATTTCTTGACTTTCAATTGTGTCTTTGAAGAAATAAAAATTCGACAGATACGATCAAGAAAGATTTCCTAAGGGCTTATACAAGAACCCCAAATTGATCTTGGGATTAATCAAATAAATGAAAGTATAGTATAGTACTTCTGAACTAATTTTTATAATCTTCTTCACCGCCTTTTTCCATATTACACCGTGTTGCTTGAGAACAAGAGTCGCCGTAGATAATCATTCTCACGTAACAGAACATGAAACGCTTTCATAAGTTACGCAAAATTTTGAGATGAATGTATTCATGTGTCGTATAATTGGAGCATTTGTTTTGAATATTTTGAAAGTGGCCAACATTTTTTTCAGATTATCTAAGACTGAGAGAACTGGAGTTCAGGAGCATAACACTTTCGGCAAAAGTTGGAAAATTAACAGTAAAAAAAATTTTCAACGCCCGGGAAGGTTATCATAAGAGAACGTGAAGAGATTCCTATTGAAAAGACAAAATTTTGAATAGCGCTTCTTTCTGAGGAAGGACTTCATATTCAAAACAAATTCGTTCAAGGCATTGTTAAGTTCCTGGGGAGAGTAATTTTTTTTAGATCAGCGGGAGCTTTCGAATTCGGCACGCAACCGAAAACGTCGCCGAAGAAAATTAGCGCTCGGCGCGGGTTCGGAATGCGAATAAAGGAGGCAGGGCCAAAATAACGTGATAACTCAATTCGGCACGTATAGTCGACACCACGTGTGACGAAAAGCGGGGGGCGAAGGATGAAGCAGCGACAGTTTAATCTGCGCCAGGGCTTCGCAACGGTGCACTCACTGATCATTGATCATAATCCGCTGACTCGCCCAGACTTGGCTCACCCTCGAAACCAATACACGTTATGTGTGTGTGTGTGTGTGCGAGAGAATACCATGAGAACTGCATAACAAAAAAACGAGAAAACGTGTGCTTCCATGCTGAGTCATTCCGCACAATCCCCGAGATCCACGGGGATCCTCGTACTTTTCGGGGGGGCCACAACGGAAAGGATACCCATACCACATACAATATTTTATTTTTCATCTTTTTATGTTTCACCCGAAAAAAAAAGTTTCTTTTCTGCGCCAAAAAGCAACAATATTCACTGCGCCCGGAATGCCGTTCGAGTGGTAGCTCAATTTCGCCGATTTTCCTCGCTGGTGTGATTTTATGACTTTTTTTGTGCGTGTGTGTGCGTGGATCGGTTGAATTCCCCTGAAAAACAATTTGTCATTTTTCCGCCGATTTTCCAAACTATTCATCAATTTTCTTCACTGAAGAACGTAAAAATGGAGTCGAGTTCCAGCATCGCAAAAACCTTGGGAATTCAAACGTTAGATACCGAGAGAATTTTTTCAAAAATGTTGGGATCATCAAAAAAGAGCAATTCCTCATTGAATTTTTTTGTAAAAATAATCACTTTTACATTCGACTGCCTCAAAATTTCATCAAGATTCTTAGAAATTTTGTGGAAATTGTCGGTATTTTTCTCAATTTTGTTTCTCAAAAACGGATGTGGCAACGAAAAATCTTTTCAAAAGTCGCGTTTGAAATTTACCGTCAGTCACTAATCTCTCATCAAGAAAGATACTCATGCAGAATTTTCAGCGTGGTGTCTCAATTAACGAGAATGAATAACTGAAATTTTCAACAGCAAAAAATTACGGCATTCATTTTCGACAGCCTCGGATTTGAAACGCATTTGGATTTACACAGTTCATCAGGTAAATAAGTTCAAGCTAATGGGGATTGTTCTGAGATTTTATTTCCCAGGATAGAATTTCCGATTCTCCGTGAGCACGTGAGTGCAATTCAAAAACACCCCAAAGGGGTTTCGTGAAGTGGGTTCCACCAAGCAATAATACTGACGACCCCCGGTCATTACGACCCCCTTTTTTTTTTTCAATCATCGCGAACATTTCTTGCGGTCGTGAATGGCTCCTTTTCCTGCCAGGCTAAGTTTTAGTCACGCTATGCTGGCCAGACGGCTCCGCAGAACACTATTGCAAAAAAATAAAAATATTGCAAAAGAAACGGAACGAAGGAGTGAAAGGGGGTCGAGGAGAGAGAGAGAGAGAGCGGGTAGAAAAAGGTAGAAAAAAAAAGTCGACATATGAGGAATAATAAAAAACTAGGTATAAAAGTAAAAAAAGATAAAAAGAAGTGAATTTTTTTTTTTTGGGAATGAGAAAACCCCGAGGAGAAAAGAGATCCCCGGCGTGTTTCTCTCTTCTAACCCCCCCTCTCATCGTCCGCCGTTTCGAACTCTGGTGCTGTGTGTACAACGTCAAGTCAGTTTTCCAGGGGCGGCATCATTAATCTCTCCCGGGCCAATCTGGCAGTTGGTAAGGGAGAAAAAATTCATTTATCTTCCAGTCATGCAGCGGCTCTTCCTTGCCCTCCTCCCCCCCTTTTTTGCGACGACCCCCCTTTTCCACGTTTTGCGAGCCCCCCGTCTGCTGGACACATTTTTGAATGGGAAAAAAGGCATTCAAACTTTCTTGCTTTTTTTTTCTTCCTCGCACACGAGGTGGCGTTGTTTTTCCAGAACCTTGGTTATATGGATAATTATTTTTTTTTCCAAAGTTCCCGGACTACGAGACTTTCAGGTGTAATTTGGATTCAGGAACACTGATCAACTTTTTCAAACAGTTTGATTGTGTTTATGGGGTTTCATACAGTATGCAGTGATTGGCATTTTGTGCATGCTTAAATAACCCTTCTGCAGCAGAATGCCAAGATATTTTTGCACAATGTGGCGGCAGAGAGCAGAGAAATTAAAAAGAATATATATCTTTCCTCGTCGTAGCGGCCAAAGTCCACAGGAATTCAAATTTTTTGCTTTTTACACAGAAAATATTAAAAAAAAGAATGTAACTCAATAAAGGGTGACTTTTTTGTTCTTACCATGGAATAAAATTGGAGGAGTTTTAAAAAATGGGGTCTAATCCTCCAAGAATTCCTTGGACTGAATCTCGAACTTGGTCAACCAAGGCTGTGTGTAAATTTCGGACCCTTATGGTCAAACCGAAATTCGGCTGCATTTTGTAATTAATCATAATTTTTTTCGTACTCGCAAAACAAAATTGGAGCCCTGCCATGGAATAGAAATGAACATTCCGTCGTCCAAGGGTCAAGAAAAGCATATCATCTTCAGCATAAAAATCGATAATATTTTTTTCTTGAGTATAAAGTGTCTCCGTGCACTTAGGTGCGCAGTTTCTGAGTGCCTTTCATTGCCAATTAAATTTCAGTCGAACAATGATGAAAGTTAACAAATCACATCAATTCAATCCTACTACAATGTGGTACAGTACATTTTTCTAAATTAGCCAGTACGTTTTTCTCGCATTATTTATTCTCAAATGGTGGCATTTTGTTCTCTCGTCTTATTTTCGTCATGAAAATTTTCTTGGCTGCGGCATGAATCCTCCAACTGTCTTCTGCATCCTCGATGTTAAATTTGCCTTCTATACTGTACAATTCTAACTTTACTGGAAAATCTTCGTGTCATTCAAAATGACCAACAAAGTTAACCCTCTCATGGAAAACTGTCGTGACGAGAAGGAAATATGCAGATGGACCTAATCAAAGAACACGCGGCGAAAATTGCATGCGGACACGCGAAAAAGGAAATGGAGACAAACACACATACTCACACACCAAACCTTACAATGTTCTGCTGGCTTTCGTTCGACTTCACAGAGCAGTGCCTCAACGAAACAAAAAAACAAAAAACGCGTTCCCCGCAATTATTTTTCCATCAACGAATGGCAAAACAGCCATAATAAGGGCCCCGTTTCCGCTTTTTTTTACACATATCCAAGAAGGCAAACGTATCGGCCCGCAACCCTGGCTGCCACGAATTGATGACCGACACAAGAACAAAACAAAAAAAGGCGTGCAAGTGATTAAATACATTTTTATGCTTCTAAAATTGCTGTGAAAATCCAAGAAAACGAGGGGGTAATTCTTGATTGCATCCGTGAAGAGATCCGGTGACTTGAATGGTTGCGATTTTGTAGCGTTAGAGATTTGAGATTTTACGATGTGTGATTTGCCGTGCTCATATAAAATAAAATACAGTTTATATGAATCAAGGATGTTAAGTTGAACTTCTGTTGATTACACGGTATACTCCTTTCTTTCATTTTTCGCTGGCAACATACATTTCTGAGCAATTAGTTACGTAACAGCTCTCGCTGGTCAAATCTACAATTTACGCATGACCTTTCTGTTTGGTTCTATATATACAGACGTTAAATCTTCTCAGTTCCTTTTAAAATGTTTTTGTAACATTTGTATCATTTTTGGACCTTCCGTAGGATCGGACATGATAATATTTTCAATGAAACCAGTTGGTGGTTCATCAGAATCAAAACATAATCGTACGACGAATTCGACTGGATATACTGTACAATAATATTTCACAGAAGCAAAGCCCAACTATATTCCTGTTTTCAAACGGGTATAGATGCAACTTTTTACTAACTTGTGCACAAGATCTTGGAATTGAATCTTCATCCACTTCTGATTATCCGATTGAGAGCAGGGCGAATCAATTTTTTAATTTTTGCCTCAACTTTTTTTTTTTAAAGGAACTGTAAGCCAGGAGCGCATTGCAGATTTTTTTGGAAATAACTTCCGGTCTGGTCGTCCAGACATTTATTCTGAACCCAGCAACGTAGGGTACAAATGTGACTGCAGATCCATCTTGGCCCGAAATGGATCGAACTCGGGGTTCTCCAGACACAGACAACCCGAGTGGCGATGAAGATGGAGTGGTGAGCCGGGATTGGCGAACAGTACAGTATTTATCAAAAGCGGACTTGTTGATTAGGGGGAGAAAACCCTCCGAGGGCAAGGCGATGATGGGTTTGACACCTTTTTCCATTGTGTACCCTGGTTATAGTAAGGGGGTGCCATCGAGCTTGTCGTGCCTTTGACGGATGGGTCCCGGCCGCGTGGGTTCCCATTGGCAGTCCTTCAGAGCTTGTCAATCATTCCTATGACAGGAGGGTTTGGCCACAAGAGGTTTCCTGTATTTTTCCCCCCTGCTCACCATCATAACCCAGGAACAACGCCATCGTATCTTTTGGGTCCCTTCCATGCCCCATTAATCGCAATGCAAAAGCGTCGGATTATTCCCCGATGGAGAAAACTCTAGAAAAAAATGCTTCCGTCTTTGTTTTCTAACGATTCTAAAAAAAATGTGCCATCAAACGAGTCACGACGGATATGCATCCTAAAACATTTAATTTCTATCGCATTTGTCTTAGGTGCAACAGCTTGTGACGGTGTCAAATTATGTTCCACAAATGAGCACGCGCAAATGAAATTAGATTGGCATTAACGGAACGGTTATTATCCCTACGGTTCTCGCATTCGTGTGGGCGAGGATAATTGGTGTACATTTTTCTAGCAGTTCCAGAAACAATTCCAGGGAGAAATATAATAATCATTTGCTTGTCCCCGGAATGGTGTTTCGACGATTGGAAATATTGTATGGACAAGATTATTACTCGGAAATGCGAGTTATTGGAAGAATGCTGAAATGAAATGAAGTTGAATGAGCATATGGAATGACGAAAAAATTCGGCTTGGGATGAAAAATTGAATCTCTTCAAATTTCATGTTTGTAGCATTTCCAATTTTTAACATTTCGGAAAATGTTATTAAAAAATCATTTTATTAGATGGGAGCCACATTAAAATTTCACCTATGTGACAAACTTGTTAATTATTCTGCACTAAGAAAGAAACGAGGCGTCGATATTTTCGGTGCAAACATATTTCATGGATGCAAGCGGATCTTGTACAGATGCAAAACCAAAAGCAAAAAAAAACTCAATTATGTCAAGTCCAGCGCTGAAATGTTATTCAAAATTGAAACTCATTCAATTACTTCCAGGATGATTATCAATGTCATAATTTCAGTGACAAACATATAAGACAGACACAGGCATTTCCAAAAATCAGGCCCCCATTACGGAATAACATGTCTTGTTTTTTTTTCATGGGATCATGGAGAGGTTGATCTGGTTACTTTCAATTTAATTTCCCTCGGAACTTCTCGATAACCTGCTCCTATATGTACAAAAAAATTATCTTTACCATCATCAATTTCATGAATCCTGGAGCATTGTTCAACATTCCTGTTAAATCTTATGCGGAATATCATTAAAAACCATTAAAAAAGAAAACTTCGCAATAAATTCCAAGTGCTGGGGGAACATTTTTGAAGTCTGCATTTTGAGGAAAAACTATAAAGGATTCTGTCATTGATTCTTCAATTTACATGGATGAGTAACTAGAGTTTATTTTCTAGCAGCATCATTCACAGGGTTTCAGGAACATAAGTTTTGGGCAAACCTTTTTAAATTTGGCCTAAAATTACAGACAAAGACAATTTTAAGGAAGAATTTTGAGATTATCGCACCTTTGTTTATTGTCACATACCAAATGTGGAAAAGCTGCGGCATCTGGTCAGAACTGACCACAACACTCAATTTCTCTTTAGGTCAATGAGCCTCCCAAAATCCCATTTGGCAAGACTCGATCACTGAGCCTTGTCCAAGAGCAAAGATGTTGCAATGACTTCTTTGATTGCACTGAAAACTGCCTATTGTGAGCCAAAAATAAATTTACTGATTTCTTCATGGTCCACAGAAAGCCGCCCCCAAGGTATAAAAACCGTCATTCCTCCTTGAGAGGAGAAGCTGGAAGCAATAGTAATAAAAGGGACTTTAACTTAAATATTTTTAAAATTACAACCATCTGAGCTAACCAACCAATCCAGCAACCATTCAACCACGCAAGCAACCAAATGATGATGAATGCCAAAGAGAAGGGATTTATCTTAAAATATTCAAGTCCTTCGAGACTTGCAAATTCTGATGGCTGCAAAAATCAAACCCTTTGTCTGGGATCCAATGGGCCCATGACATTCATCTGATAGAGCATAATTTCCTTGCCAACTTCTTCTTATCCCAGAATATTTCCGGCATTCCAGCAGAAAAAATTATTTCCACTTGCTCGTCATTGTGTGGAGAAAAACAAATCATGACAATGGTCACCCATCTTCAGATTCGAATTTAATTTTTTTTTTAATATTGCACATGTCATTGGGAATTGAAAATGTCCGTGCTGCCATGATCCTCTGAAAACAATGCTTTGTTGGGAATCTTGGGAAAGTTGCATATCTTCCTTTTTCATATGATCAAGAATTATTGCTTCCCTCTGGTGCTGGGGAAATTTATTTTTCAGGAACACAGCACAAAATACTCCTATATGCCAAAATGTATTGCTTCAATTTCCCTGGAAAAATTTGTCGCATTCAATTTAATCATGAGTTGAAACATGAAACCGACTTCCACTGATGCAATATTGTTCTCAGAGAAATATTTTGTGGCGACTGTTTCCACGTCGGGATTTATTCCACAGGGTGTCACTTTGGGTTATGGAAAGTCTATGTCTTGTTTAAACAAGACATAGACTTTCCATAACCCAAAGTTATAAATTGTTTCTCATCTTTTGGAAAGCTAGTTCCGGGTGGGTGGCTGAAATTTTGAAAAATTCATTCGCCATATTCCCTTGAAATTTCAAGGGAATATGGCGAATGAATTTTTCAAAATTTCAGCCACCCACCCGGAACTAGCTTTCCAAAAGATGAGAAACAATTTATACAATACAATTTTTCCGAGTGCATTATTTTACGCTAATATTTTCTCACTTTAGAGTTATGCAGACGACCGATTATTCGTGGGATCTACCAATTTCATCTTCAAATGATGATTGCATCATGATCTCCGCGGCGGGTTTCGCCCTGTCACGGGTCGCGGGGAATGAAGGAACCAGGCATGGTTTAATGAAGCCGGAAGAATGAAAGCGACGGAATGCTCGAGGTGATCAAGAAGTTTGCCTAGTGACCCGGTGATTAACTAGACGTGCACGAGGATGGTGGAAAAAGTGAAACAAGCGTCGAACCTGGGGAATGCGTCGGGGTCGGCTGGGTAACCATCAATATTCCGCCGCGACGGGCGTGTCGACGAGGCCCTGGGACGCTCGACATGCCCCGGGGCCGTCGACTGGAGGAGAGCCTGCGACGAGGCTCGACGTCGACGACGATCATGACCCACCCAAAGTCTTGCCTCTTTCAAAAAAATGTGTTTCCCCTTTATCTCTCTGGACGAGGCAATCAGAAAGTGTCAAATTTTGCACCGATTATCTCCGTAACTCATTTTAGCATCATAGTCGACAGGGTAAAAAAAAAAAAAACAGCTATTTCTCAGTGTGAATTGTTCAATAAATTTGACGCTGGTGAAGAGATTTTCAACAACAATTTTTATTTTATTTTACACGTGACCAAAAAGCTTTCAAAATGAGAATTATTTTTGCCAACATCAATTGAAAGCAAACCATGCGCACTTCAACCTTTCTTAGTTAAATCCAAAATTTATGGAAAGACTGAAGAAGTTTTATTTTGCCACCATCAACAGATTTTGGCTTGATTGTCTTGTGATCGATTACAATTTCGCAGCTGAACTGTGATTAGCTGATGAGTTGAAATTAATTACTGCGCGTCGTTTCAGATCTATAATCTTCGTCATTTTCCAGATTCTGAAAAAGAAACGAAGACAACAAATAACAGTATGAAAAGCTGCAGTTTCCTTTCGAGTATCATTTCCTGAAAAAAAAAGATTTAAAATTTTAGTAAATATGCAACTTTTCTAATTTGAAAGTTTCATGATTCTTCCGTCTTTTAAATTAATATGATGCTTTGGTTTATGAAACAATAAGCCAAAGTTCTTATTGAGTAAAGATGATTTTTCCGTCTTTAAAATTGATATGATGCTTTGGTTTATGAAACAATAAGCTGAATTTGAGTAAAGTATCCCCCGCAGTTACATGAGGGGTATATTATATCGAATGACGAACATTTTTCCGCATGCTTTTTGGAGATTTGTAGACTATCTCAATGATCAAAGCTTGAATATTTTATCTTCAGGTGAAATTAATATCGTAATTTTTATCAAACTGTGACATTTTCTGCTGGTTTCCCCTTCAAGCAGATTTTTAGAAATGAAAAAGGTTTCCTCCACAACATAAACAGATGTCCGTTTTAAACTACTGTATATAATAGTGAAAAATGCATGAAACCTGACTGAAACCTGAAAAGTAAGTGTTTCGCAAACAATATTCCAGTTTTCCGAAGAATTATTGACTTCTTTCAACTGACAAAATGAGAAAGAAAAAGCGTTCGAAAGCATGTTTCTCCGCAACAGATGAAAAACCTTCTCTCTAAACGTATGCACATATCACACTAAAAAAAATTACTGTATCTACCAAACGGTACGATATTACATAGGGTAATTCGAAGACAGTTTCGCGGGTTTGTTTCTCATGTTCTTGAAGAAATCTCAAGTCATGAAAGAAACTTTCTTCAAGAGGAGTAAAAGAAAAATATGTGGTGCTGAGAGACGTCGCACGTGCATGGACGGAGACCCCAAGGGTGACACAACTGCTCAGGTTTCGTGCCAGTGACGAAAGCTCTGTGTCACTTGTTCTTTGCGCCTGTGTATTCCTGACGAGCATTGTTCGAAACGGGGGCAGCTGTTTTTGTTTTCAGAAATGCTACTCGACATGCCTTATAGAGGCTTAGACCCTTAGTTTTAGTTGACATCCGTTGAATTTACAACAACACGGCCTCGTACGTGAAGTTCGTTATTCACCAGCAGGAATGTGTACTAAGCATCAATGATTCTCATGTGACTCATCTGGCAAGTATTTCAAGAGATCAGCGAAAACTAATTAATGTTGTACATTGAACGAAAGCGAACGTGTAATTTGTATTTCTTTCAAACGCACTCAACGATGGAATTCTTATACAGTACGGTACTGTACTTCATTCTGTGCAAGGCCTAGCTGCGTGTGAGCCTTTTCGGATTTCTACAACACCTAGAAAACTATGAATGTACACCAAACGCTCCTTTTCTCAAACATTCGTAGATGTCACTGCCCTTCTACGTGCGTTCTCCTTTGTAGCGACATCTGTGCTGCTTTGGAATATAAATACCATAGCTTTTTCGTACTGTATGTTAGATGTCCGTTTCGTCTCCTACGAATTTCATCCGCTGTTTACTGTATAAATCAGTAAAAATTATAGATTGACAACGAATTTGATGAGAAAGGAGTATTTACATGTATCAAGAGTGTCCTGCCGTTAGGATGTCTCTCAGTCACATTTTCCTTGGGCGTCAATGCGAATGCATTTCATTAGTTATCTTCTTTGTCAAAAATTAGATATATGTCCTCAAAAAAAATAATAAAAATTGTTTCCCTCAACTTAAAGTTGTAGAAAGCAACAGTGCAGCACAAAGCTATATCAAATCTGATATTTTGGTATCAAAAGAAGATCAAATAGCAAAGAAAAAGAATGTCTTGCTAGAATATGAACATTTGATTAAAAAAAACAATCTGAAAAAAGAAGCACAAAATTAGCTTGCTTATGATTATAAATCAGAGTGGATTTATCATAAAATATTTTTTTAATTTTTGTGAATGTAATTCTGTAGCTTGATTTGTTCAAAAGATATCAAAATTATAAATGCTACAATTTTTGTGGAAAATATCACGAGAGTGCCTCTAACTCGAACCAATATCTGGATCTTTGTCCTAATTTTTTTCTTGATTTCAATTGTATCTAAGTCAAATTGTCCATATGTCGGGGCGGTGTGTGCATATCAAGGTCTCACTGTACATGTAGGGCATTATGTAAACTTGTTTCATGACTTTGTTGAAGGATGTTTGTAAAAACGTTTTACTAAAAAATTTAAACAAAATTGATTATACGGGCTTCCTGGTGCTCAATTTTTAAAATGCATGCCATAATTCCGATAGTTTTATCCTCTTTACATCGAAATTCTCTGCATCAAAAATTATTTTTCGGTCTTCAAGTATAGTTTTCACACGTGGCAGCCGATTTGCTGTATTTGTAGGGTGATGAAGACATTGAAGTGTGCATAACAACAACATGCACTTGATAGAAATTCCGCCACAATCCCGTCAGGAAAACAGACTTGATGCCAACTTCAAAGAAATGAAAACGCAAGAAGGATTTTCCCCAAATTTTCAAAGGCACTCGAAATCCATCCTCATGCAAAAAGATCCTGTGCAAAAGCAGCAGAGACGTTTTTGATCCTGGATGGGATAAATTCACTCAGCCCTAACCTCTGTTGAACCGAATTTGTCACCCATGGCGACAGATTTAACAAATTCGGATCCACAGGGTAAACGCTGGAAGCGAACTCGTTCACAGTCTTCGTCTGTGATCAGCTACTGTTCTCCATCACGCCTCCTTCTCCTCTTCTTCTTCTGTGTTTGCCCAAGAAATAAAAAAAAATTAAATCAGCCAATTCTATGCCAAAATGGTTCAAGAAAGAAAAAAAAAAGAAGAGCGAAACAGGTCATTGGCGGAACACATCAGCAAGAGAATATTTCAGGCATAATTGGGTTCATTTTTCCCCTGCCATTTTCGCACTCAGACTCGAAGCAATTTGAACATTACTCCACTCGACAGATGCCAAAACTGGCGCAATTATTTTTTTTATAATTAGAACTCAAAATCCATACACTAGAACAACTGCGAGATTTTCGAAACAATATCCAGCTTCAGGTAACAATAAAGCAAAGGGAAGCAAAAGAGCAAAATATTGATTGCAAGCAACTGGTTCAAGCATGGCTGAAAATTTATTAGACCACCCACGTGGTATTTATAGGGGTTTCCTGCCGTTATTTCGTTTATGAAGTCGAATTCCATAACAACTGGGATGAACGTTTGCAAGACGAAAATTCCCCCACCCCTTTTCGTGAGAACCATGGGAATATAACTTGTTTTTTCCTCCAAGAAAGTTCAACGTCTATATTCAACTTGATCCCAATTTAGTCAGAGAGATCGTGAAAGAATAATTTTCAAACGGGAATAATTTAAAAGCATGGCTATCCAAGTTTCAAGTAATTGAGCTGTAAATTCAAGAGGGTAGTGGTTGAAAAAGTTGCATAAATATTTTTAATGAGAGCAACTCAATTACCGGCAGCATATTCATTTAAATTTCAAATCAGCATAATACAGTAGACACTAGAAAATCGCTGGACACAGAATCGGAAAAGTATGCATATGCTGTTCATTGCAAAGAAGCTCACAGCAGTACAGTCGCAAGAAATGTTTGAAGGGGTGTTTGGAAAATATTTTTGAACTTCACGATTCAAAGTAATTTTAATAACAGGTAATTTCCCGGATTAACCTTTTAGATTGTAAGTCACTTTTAAAATTTTCAGTTACTGTATACTGGATTATCAATGGTTAGGCAACGAGAAAGCAGCAAATGGGTTTGATCACGTCTTGCCAAAATTTACCAAGTATAGAGTTTAGCAGTCGGATGTTCGGAAGCTTGCTAATGTTCATTTGAAACTGTATTTTTTCGAGGGTGTCAAGACAATACCCGTTTATTCACAAATTAAATCACTCAAAAATTTTTTTTTCAACATTTTCTGAGGAACACCATGCATGTGATTGAATCGGAGGCTCGGTTTCCACAGAGCGAGAATCGGTGTCAGCTTTGGGTGGTTATTCCATTTTTCTCCAGAACATTAGATTGAAAAAGGAAAAAAAAAATTATCCACGTTGGCGCATGACGAGTAATTTTCTGTTCCACGTCGAATTCTATCATATCAGTAAGAAACCGTGTCCTTAGTTCGTCTCGTCGTGGTTTTACAGCCTAAAAGCTAACATGCATTTGCATGGCTCCTATCAGACGTGAAACGCTCATGCTGTGTGATATGGAATCTCTAATACGAAAATATCAATTTATATCGCCATTTCAAACCTATTCTAACCAATTCATGGGACTTGGTTATACAGTATTGCAATGATGCAAAGGGGTTCCTTTTATGAATATGCTGCATTTTAGAATCGTTTTTGTAAATGATGTTCACATTGAGTTTCTTTAAAACGTATTAATCATGATATTTAGCAAAACCTTCTGAACATTAGACGAACCTAATCTATTGCTTGATCAAGTGTTATGATGAACCAAAAATTGTCCTAAAGGAATGCGGTGTTTGAAATGGAAAACTTCTCATTTGTTTTTGGCTTACATCTTTACTATTGAAAAAATTTCAATTCCGATGAGACCAATTTTCTTTACTTTTAGACAATTCCTGTGATTGAATCGACTTGTTAGGCAGGCATAGAATTAATGATGTAATTTTCTTGAAATCTTTTAGAGCTTCATCTACTACTTAAAAACAAATGACAAACCTATTAAGAGTTTATAAAGACTTAAGAAGGTTAAATATTGATTTTTACAGCTGGTAAATTGTACAGAACAGAATATCATTAGAATCAGAATCATATTATTCAGTTGAGGCCAGTTTGCTGAGTAGTTGAATTATTCCTGTGAAATATATCCCTACTTCTTAACCAAGGAATTCCAAGAAGGAATTCTGGCCCCTGTCCCAGGCTAATTACTGTCTTTTATTTACACGCTTACTCTTTCCAATCCAACTTCACTTCAAATTATATTGAGGCAACTTCTGTCCCCAATACCACTTGAATACAGAAGTGAAATCATTTAATTCATCAGAGCGGCATTTTAAAACTTGCTAATGGTGTTCTTCTTGATGGATCGGGTTTGAAGCACAGTACTGTACAGTATTATACATTCAAATTTGTGAGCAACTCGAAAATCAATTACTGAAAACGAGGAATATTGAGCTGAACTTGCTCTTCGTGTGTGCTGTTCTTTTTTGTTGATTTGGTTTGCAAAACCTGAACAACTCGAATTTTCCACGCCAGCATGACAAGTTCATTTAAAGCGTTTCTTCTGTTTGACGACCATAAAACGCGTTTGGTTCAATCGTCATGGGCTTACAGGTTCCCTATGCTTTAGTCTGTTTTATTGCCCAAGAAGTCTTATCAAGGAATGCGTGTCGAGAAGTGGGTTCAGAAGTTTATTTCTCTTGAACAAATTCTCAGTGCTCGTGATAAAGCAATCGCAAACGAATTACCCCATATGAGAAACTGTCGAGAGACGGTTTTCAGATAAGAAACACCCAAAAAAAAAAAGTATTGGCCCGAACTCGCAGCAACTCGGAATAATTCCTCGATGCATAACATTTGAAATTACTGGATATGCGTAGTGCAAGATTTCGGCAAATTTTGAATTTTTGCAGTCAAGGACACTTCTACTGCATTAAAATTATTACTCGTCGAAAATTATTCGTCTTATTCTGGATGCTCATAGATGGAATCATTTTCGATCTTCGTTAATTGCTTGCTTTTGACAGCTCTCAAAACAATATATCGATGCTATTTGGGAAAACATTCATTTTCTGAGATGAAGACAATTAACCAAGTGATCAATGCCTCTTCAGAATAAATTATTGATTCAGTTTACGAAAGCGTCTTTCCCGAGTATGAAGTGCAGCAATGATATAAAGTGATTATAATATTATGTTCCACAACCTTCAGAAATTTACTTCGAAATTTTCAGAATGAATTGAAAGTTTGATTCATTTTTAAAATAATATATTGTATATATTATTATTATTAGCAAATAGTGTAGTTACAAGGTGTTCAAAAACAACGAAAAAATCCTACACACAATAGAGCCTATGTGTAAAAATCAAGTTTGATGTTACAGCCTCTTCAGCTTTTATGCAAGATTTTATCATTAAAATGGGTCCATTATTCAGGGAAAGCATTGAACAAAATTGAACGAAATATTCAGTGTCAGGAGCAGAAAGGGTCTGTTTTTGCGATGATACTTAATGTACTAAAACACAATATGTATTCGTCCTTTAGCCAGCAGTGTTTCAATTTTTCAACATAAACACTGAAGAAGCGAGGTACATTATTAAAGAGGTCTCGTCGCTTGAATATTGCTTTATTGTTGACAAAGTGTCCGTTCGTTGACTGATTCTTTGATGAATTTAAAAAAAANTGCAGGGCGAGGGTGGTGGATCGTGGAGACACAATCAAAAGTGACATTTGGCATTTCTATCCACCGAGGGGCTTACCCTTCGAAAAAAAAAGGGGTCCATTGACTCCATGGAATAAAAATCCTTTCATTCCTGGGCTGGCCGCCCTGTTTAAGACGGCCACTGATTTCATCAAATCCCTCAAAAATTTCGCAGCTTTCTGCAGAAGTGCTTGGTTTTTGGGGGACACAGAAATTTGACTGCCTGAAAGTGTTGCTGCTGATGGATTAGACCCAGCTGAGTTGTCTTTACCAAACAGCACGTCACTATGCAGGATAAAGCCCCAGTTCCACCTTTTGTCAAAGCGACTCTTTCATTACGTTCCTTTTCAGCCTCTGAGAAAATTTAGTTAAATCCGGGACACGGGAAATGTCATGGTTGAAAGCAGGAAAGTCCCGTCACACGAGTTTCTGACTTACAGGAAATTTCAATAGTGCACCTAACCACATTCATCGAACTCCAGCGGTTTGAAAATCGAACAATCATAATAAACGATGATTTTTGAAATGAAGTACAGTACAGTATTGTGAATTGATTCTTAGCAGAAACCCAGCTTTTAAAAATTCACTAGTGCACATATTTCCAAACAGTGTCATCCTATGTTAGCTGAACCTCAATAATGATGTGATTAATTATTGTCTGAGTAATTTAATGCAAGCTTCATGATCAAAAGCAACTTCAAACCTGTTTTAATGCAGAATCAAAAGACTGACAGAGCAAACTAACCTAACATATAGTGCTGTAACTGTAGGCATGTGTTTGAAATAAAATTGTGGCCCTAGGCAGTGTCCTGTTTAAGGGAATATTCCTTTTTTTTGTGTCTCAGGCGGGCGCGGACCAGTCAAAGACTTTTCTCAGGGCCAGTGACATTAATAATCCCGATTTTCATCCTGACCCTTTTTTTTGCCTGGGGTGCAGGGCGAGGGTGGTGGATCGTGGAGACACAATCAAAAGTGACATTTGGCATTTCTATCCACCGAGGGGCTTACCCTTCGAAAAAAAAAGGGGTCCATTGACTCCATGGAATAAAAATCCTTTCATTCCTGGGCTGGCCGCCCTGTTTAAGACGGCCACTGATTTCATCAAATCCCTCAAAAATTTCGCAGCTTTCTGCAGAAGTGCTTGGTTTTTGGGGGACACAGAAATTTGACTGCCTGAAAGTGTTGCTGCTGATGGATTAGACCCAGCTGAGTTGTCTTTACCAAACAGCACGTCACTATGCAGGATAAAGCCCCAGTTCCACCTTTTGTCAAAGCGACTCTTTCATTACGTTCCTTTTCAGCCTCTGAGAAAATTTAGTTAAATCCGGGACACGGGAAATGTCATGGTTGAAAGCAGGAAAGTCCCGTCACACGAGTTTCTGACTTACAGGAAATTTCAATAGTGCACCTAACCACATTCATCGAACTCCAGCGGTTTGAAAATCGAACAATCATAATAAACGATGATTTTTGAAATGAAGTACAGTACAGTATTGTGAATTGATTCTTAGCAGAAACCCAGCTTTTGAAAATTCACTAGTGCACATATTTCCAAACAGTGTCATCCTATGTTAGCTGAACCTCAATAATGATGTGATTAATTATTGTCTTGAGTAATTTAATGCAAGCTTCATGATCAAAAGCAACTTCAAACCTGTTTTAATGCAGAATCAGAAGACTGACAGAGCAAACTAACCTAACATATAGTGCCGTAACTGTAGGCGTGTGTTTGAAATACAATTTTGGCCCTAAGCAGTGTCCTGTTTAAGGGAATATTCCTTTTTTTTGTGTCTCAGGCGGGCGCGGACCAGTCAAAGACTTTTCTCAGGGCCAGTGACATTAATAATCCCGATTTTCATGGTGACCCTTTTTTTTGCCTGGGGTGCAGGGCGAGGGTGGTGGATCGTGGAGACACAATCATGATTTCTGCTCATTCTCCTTATTCTTAATTGAACTGTCATCGCAGTCAATTGTTGAAAAAAAGGGAAATATTCCGTGAAATTCTCCCTCAACTCTCGAAGAGGAAAGTTTACATGGTTTGATGATCCACCGTTATTCTAGGGGTGCGAAATATTTTGATAGTACTGAAGACCAGCTGATACTGATAATAACTTCCTGGTTCCATTTGGTCAGTCAACATCTGAGCTTCAGTTAAAAGACCCTGGGAAAGTACACATAAGGTCCAAGGAAGTAAGTTTGCCAATTCTAGTTCTCTTAAAAAAAGTTTCTACTTTATGTATTTTAGATGTGGTACAAGTTATCCACACAACCACGGACCGACAGAGCCCGTGGCTTGTCTCGTTTACAAACGGTTAAAATCCAAGCCCTAACCCCGCTACGTAACGATTATAATGCCGAACCGATGCTTTGTCAAAGCCCGAAGTTCAATAATCCATGGGAGGCCCTGGGAAAATGACTTTAGTGATGAAAGTCTCGAACTAAGTTTAGGGCAATTTCAGTTGCTTGAAATCAACTCGTACTTGTTGTAGATTCAATTTTAAATGTGTCGAGTACAGTATATGATAGAACATTCTATTTTTTTTCAAGGTGCCTTATTTATTTGAAAATATGGATGAACGATTGAACTACGGCAGTGAAGAATTCAACTAACGTATCATAGCAGCACTCCCAGTTCCTCTTTCACTTCATTCCTAAAAATGCATCCTTTTACAATGAAATCTTGTTGCCACGAACTTTTGGTGACTCCAAAAAACTTTTGTCATGTTGTGCGCCTCCATTTGTCAAACACGTCTCAGGGCAAATTGCATGCACGTCTTGGGAAGTTCTGATAATTTCAATTTTGCATTTTATAACTTTCATCTTGACTTGATGAGCAACTTTTAAATATTTTCAGACATTTTTTCAAAATACAGTATTGCACAATGCAATGTACAGTGCAGTACTGTAGCATTGTAAAGTATCATTTTCACCAAAGTGCTATATGTTCCCTTGAGTAAGGCACGCACCCAATTTTTGACTGGAACTTTTTAAGAACCTAGAAAAAATTGAAAATTAATTTGATTCTGGATCAAATTTGAATTCTGGTGCTGTTTAATTTATGAAATCTTGCAGTTTTTCAGTAATTAAAAATTTAG
>CAJPEX010002402.1:3074-35995 GCA_905338405.1 Notodromas monacha
TTACCAGAAGTGATTACAGTTCGTCCTTTACCTGGTTTGCCAGTGGTTAAAGATTTAGTTGTGGATATGAATCAGTTCTACGATCAGTACAACAAAATTCATCCATTCTTGATCAACAACCAACCTGCGCCGCCAAAAGAGCGTTTACAGTCTCCTGAAGAACGTGAACACTTAGATGGTTTGTACGAATGTATTCTTTGTGCATGTTGTTCAACTTCATGCCCATCATTCTGGTGGAACCCAGACAAGTTCTTGGGTCCTTCAGCGTTGTTGAATGCATACCGTTTTATCATCGACTCTCGTGATACAGCAACTCAAGAGCGTTTGGCTCGTCTAGACGACCCATTCTCGCTATTCCGTTGTAAAGGCATCATGAACTGTGTATCAGTGTGTCCTAAAGGTTTGAACCCAACTAAAGCAATCGGTCACATCCGTAACATGCTTTTAGATGCTGCGGGTTAATCTGTAGGCTGATTTATCAGTTAGAAAAAGCACACCTTTAGGGTGTGCTTTTTTATTTTATAGCGAGGTTTTTGCTGTAAAAAATAAAGTTGAGTGAAAGCGTGAGGTTGGCACTATTTTTGTTTGTGATAGGTGGCTTTTGGAGAAATTGCACCAGATTGGTGAAAAGCGCGGCGATTTAAAACAAATGTCATAAATAAGTGCAAGTATGAGTCTGCAAAAAAAGTTATGAAGATGTTAAGATGGATGTTGTTGATGGGGAGGGCATATTGAAAGATGATGCTCTCTTTTCGTATGTGTTTTTTGGAGTAGACTTTGGTCTACATTGAAACTCGGTTTTATTTAAAGCACCATATATTAGATGAAATTTTGATATGTGTATTTCGCCAATTTATGAAAGGTATGTGTCAAAAAAATCAATTGAAATATGGGGAGTATGTTAAAATTTTTGCACATTTATATTTAAAAAGTGTGCGCTAAATATGTACATTAATTCAACATTTAAGCCGCATTAGAGCGAGTATAAATGAAGAGTTAGTCGCTTTAGAAAAAATAATGCATCGCCTTATTTTTTCTAAGTCGATTTGCAAAAAATTGCTCGGTTTTGGCCGGGTATGAATGAGTGATGATGCCGCTGAGGGCGTTATGATTCATTGTCACATTGGGTAATTCTAATGTAGTGATAACGCCTCATGGCATCCGCCTTATGGGGACTAATGTCATGTTACCAATTTGACATTACTAATCATGGGTTCGCTTAAAAAGCATCCTGAAATGTTTTTGCAATAGGAAATGGGTCCACAAATGCAAGAAGTTGCTGACGCATTGCGTCTTGACACTGAACTTTCCGCTGATAGTGCAGCGTATATTGAAGAACTTTATGAGCAGTACTTGGCTGCACCAGACTCAGTAGAAGCTGACTGGCGTGCATACTTCGATAAATACCCGAAAGGTGATCAACCACACAGCAATGTACGTGAGCAATTCTTATTACTAGGTCGTAATTCAAGTCGTGTTCAAGCAGTGGTACAAAGTTCTGTTAGTACAGAACATGAACGTCGTCAAATTGGCGTACTACAACTGATCGCAGCGTACCGTAACCGCGGTCACCAAAAAGCGAAGCTTGATCCTTTAGGTTTGGCAAAACGTGAAATCGTGCCAGATCTTGACCTTGCTGCACATGGCTTAACCCAATCTGATTTCGACACTGTATTCAATACAGGTAATCTTTTGATTGGTAAAGACGAAGCAACTCTAGGTGAAATGGTTCAAGCCATGGAAGCAACGTATTGTGCTTCAATTGGTGCAGAATACATGCACATTGTTGATACCAAAGAAAAACGTTGGATTCAACAACGCCTTGAAGGTGCACGTGGTCAATTCAACTTCACTGCAGAACAGAAAAAACACGTATTAGAGCGTTTAACTGCGGCTGAAGGCCTAGAAAAATTCCTAGGTAATAAATACGTTGGTGCAAAACGTTTCGGCGTGGAAGGTGGTGAATCTTTCATTCCAATGGTTGATGCTTTAATTCAGCGTGCAGGTTCTGTAGGTTGTAAAGAAGTGGTCATTGGTATGCCACACCGTGGTCGTTTGAACCTTCTTGTAAACATCATGGGTAAAAACCCAGCAGACCTATTTGGTGAGTTCGAAGGTAAGAGCTTACATAAAAAAGGTTCTGGTGACGTTAAGTACCACCAAGGTTTCTCTTCAAACGTAATGACTCAAGGTGGCGAAGTTCACTTGGCATTGGCGTTTAACCCATCACACTTAGAAATCGTCGGCCCTGTGGTTGAAGGTTCAGTGCGTGCACGTCAAGTTCGTCGTAAAGACATTGGTGGTGATGACGTATTGCCAGTCATTGTTCACGGTGATGCTGCATTTGCAGGTCAAGGTGTTAACCAAGAAACCTTCCAAATGTCACAAACACGTGGCTATACAGTGGGTGGTACGGTTCACATTGTGGTGAATAACCAAGTTGGTTTCACAACATCTGATCCACGTGATGCGCGTTCTACAGAATACTGTACGGACATCGCGAAAATGATCCAAGCACCGATTTTCCATGTGAACGGTGATGATCCTGAATCAGTATTGTTTGTTGCGCAATTGGCACATGACTTCCGTCATACTTTCCGTAAAGACGTTGTCATTGACATGTTCTGTTACCGTCGTCGTGGTCACAACGAAGCGGACGAGCCAGCTGCAACTCAGCCAATGATGTATCAAGTCATCAGTAAGAAAACTACAACGCGTGCGCTGTATGCAGACCAATTGGTTCAAGAAAGCGTTTTAGACCGTGCTAAAGCGGATCAAATGGTTGAAGACTACCGTTCGGATCTAGAAGCAGGCAAGCATGTTGCAAATGCATTAGAAGACCGTGCTAAAGCGGATCAAATGGTTGAAGACTACCGTTCGGATCTAGAAGCAGGTAAGCACGTTGCCAATGCACTGGTACTTGAACCAAATACAAAAATGTTTGTAGATTGGGCGCCGTACTTAGGGCATGACTATACAGACGTATGGGATACCACATGTTCTGAAGATCGCCTAAAAGAACTTGGTCGCAAAATGCGCGAGCTTCCTGAAGGCTTCGTGATGCAGCGTCAAGTTGCAAAAGTGATTGATGATCGCTTAAAAATGCAAACTGGCGAAATGCCATTGAACTGGGGTGCTGCGGAAACTTTGGCTTATGCATCTATTTTAGATGATGGCTATTTGGTTCGTTTGACTGGTGAAGATGTAGGTCGTGGTACCTTCTCACACCGTCATGCAAAACTGCATAACCAAGTGGATGGTTCAACCTATATTCCGCTTTGCCATATCAAAGAAAATCAACCACGTACTGCTATTTATGACTCATTATTGTCTGAAATGGCGGTGTTAGGTTTTGAGTATGGTTATGCAACGACTCTGCCTAAGAGCTTGGTGATTTGGGAAGCACAATTTGGTGACTTCGCAAACTGTGCACAGGTGGTGATCGATCAGTTCATCGCATCAGGTGAAACCAAGTGGGAGCGTGTGTGTGGTTTAACCTTACTTCTTCCTCACGGTTTTGAAGGTCAAGGTCCAGAGCACTCATCTGCACGTTTAGAGCGTTTCTTACAGCTATGTGCTGAAGACAACATGCAAGTGATGACACCGACTACGCCTGCACAGATTTTCCATGCTTTACGTCGTCAAGCGATTCGCCCAATTCGTAAGCCAATGATCATCATGTCACCGAAGTCTTTACTTCGTCACAAGCTTGCAACGTCTACTTTAAGTGAACTTGCAAACGGTACATTCCAAACTGTGATTGATGAAATCGACAACATCAACAAAGCAGACGTAACACGTTTAGTGCTTTGTGGTGGTAAGGTTTACTACGACTTGCTTGAGAAACGTCGTGAGCAAGAGTTGAATAACACTGCAATCGTTCGTATTGAACAATTGTATCCATACCCTGAACAACGTATTGCTGAAGTTCTTGCTCAATATCCAAATGTGAAAGACATTGTTTGGACGCAAGAAGAGCCGAAGAACCAAGGCGCTTGGTTATTTATTGCTCCTCGTCTATATGATGATGTAATGAAGTCGGCTAAACCAGTACGTATCAGTTATGCAGGTCGTGAAGCTTCTGCTGCACCGGCTTGTGGTTCACCATATTTGCATGCAAAACAACAAGCTCAGCTCGTAAATGACGCTTTAGCGATCGTAGCTGAATAACAGGAGATTCTTAGTAATGGCAACCGAAATTAAAGCACCGGTATTCCCTGAGTCAGTTGCGGATGGAACAATCGCAACTTGGCACAAACAACCAGGTGAAGCAGTATCACGTGATGAAGTGATCTGTGATATTGAAACAGATAAAGTTGTTTTAGAAGTTGTTGCTCCTGCTGACGGTACAATTGCATCGATCATTAAAGGTGAAGGTGACACTGTTCTTTCAAATGAAGTGATTGCACAGTTTGAAGAAGGTGCTGTATCTGGCGCTGCGCAAACTGAAGCAGTTCAGTCTGAAGCGAAAGTAGAACAAGCGGTTGTTCAAACTGAAGCGGGTGCTGCACCAGTCGTTGAACGTGCTCAAGTTGCTGATCAAGCGCCTGCTGTACGTAAAGCATTGACTGAGTCTGGTATTCCAGCTGCTGATGTTGCAGGTACAGGCCGTGGTGGTCGTATCACGAAAGAAGATGTGGCAAATCATCAAACTAAACCAGCAGCTCCAGCTGCAGCACCATTAAGTGTTGCTGTGGGTGAGCGTGTTGAGAAACGTGTTCCAATGACACGTCTTCGTAAGCGTGTTGCTGAGCGTCTGCTTGCTGCAACTCAAGAAACTGCAATGTTGACGACGTTTAACGAAGTGAACATGAAGCCAATCATGGAAATGCGTGCACAATACAAAGACGCATTTGAGAAGCGTCACGGTGCGCGTCTTGGCTTTATGTCTTTCTTTGTTAAAGCTGCAACTGAAGCGCTTAAACGCTACCCAGCAGTTAATGCTTCAATTGACGGTGATGACATTGTTTACCACGGTTACTATGACATCGGTGTAGCAGTATCTTCTGAGCGTGGTCTAGTTGTACCTGTGCTTCGTGATACAGACCGCATGAACTATGCTGAAGTTGAAAATGGTATCCGTGACTTTGCTTATAAAGCACGTGATGGCAAATTAGGCATCGAAGACATGACTGGCGGTACGTTCACAATCACCAACGGTGGTACTTTCGGTTCATTGTTATCGACTCCGATCTTGAATACACCACAAACTGCGATTTTGGGTATGCATAAAATCCAAGAGCGTCCAATGGCTGTAAACGGTCAAGTAGAAATCTTACCGATGATGTATTTAGCGCTTTCTTATGACCACCGTCTAATCGATGGTAAAGAAGCAGTTGGTTTCCTTGTAACAATCAAAGAATTGTTAGAAGAACCAGCTAAATTGATCCTTGACCTTTAATTCTAAAGAATAAAACATGGGCTTAGAGCGATCCTCTAAGCCCATTTTTGGAGATAAAAATGTCTCAACAATTTGATCTTGTTGTAATTGGCGGTGGCCCAGGTGGTTACGAAGCAGCAATTCGTGCAGCGCAGCTTGGTTTTAAGGTTGCTTGTATTGAAAAACGTATTCACAAAGGTAAACCATCATTGGGTGGGACGTGCTTAAACGTGGGTTGTATTCCGTCTAAAGCATTGCTTGATTCTTCTCACCGTTATGAAGATACAGTGCATCACTTAGCTGATCACGGTATTACCACAGGTGATGTGAACTTTGATCTTGCAAAATTACTTGCTCGTAAAGACAAAATTGTTGACCAACTTACCATGGGTATTGATGGCCTTCTAAAAGGTAACGGTATCGAGTGGTTAAAAGGTACAGGTAAATTACTTGCAGGTAAAAAAGTAGAATTTGTATCTCACGAAGGTGAAACTCAAGTTCTAGAGCCTAAGTATGTGATTCTTGCGACAGGTTCTGTGCCAATTAACATTCCATCAGCACCAGTTGATCAAAACATTATCGTTGACTCAACTGGCGCACTAGAATTCCAAGAAGTACCTAAGCGTTTAGGTGTGATTGGTGCAGGCGTGATTGGTCTAGAGCTTGGTTCTGTTTGGCGTCGTTTGGGTGCTGAAGTTGTTGTATTTGAAGCAATGGATGCATTCTTACCAATGGCCGATAAAGCATTGGCAAAAGACTACCAAAAACTTTTGACGAAACAAGGTCTTGATATTCGTGTTGGCGCTAAAGTTGCTGGCACAGAAGTTAACGGTTCTGAAGTGACTGTTAAATATACTCAAGGCGGCGAAGACAAAACTCAAACTTTCGACAAGTTGATCGTTTGTGTAGGTCGTCGTGCATACGCTGAAGGTCTATTGGCTGATGATTGCGGCATCAAACTCACCGAACGTGGTTTAGTTGAAGTGAACGATTGGTGTGCAACGTCTGTTGAAGGCGTATATGCAATTGGTGACTTAGTTCGTGGTCCAATGCTTGCGCATAAAGCAATGGAAGAAGGCGTAATGGCTGTTGAACGTATTCACGGTCATGCAGCTCAAGTCAACTATGACACGATCATTTCTGTGATTTACACACACCCAGAAGCGGCGTGGGTCGGTTTAACAGAACAGCAAGCGATCGAGAAAGGCCACGAAGTGAAAACGGGTCAATTCGGTTTTGCTGCAAACGGCCGTGCAATGGCTGCGGGTGAAAATGCTGGTTTCGTGAAGTTTGTTGCTGATGCAAAAACAGATCGTTTACTGGGTATGCACGTGATTGGGCCTGCTGCGTCTGATATCGTACACCAAGGTATGATTGCGCTTGAGTTTGTATCTTCGGTTGAAGATCTACAGTTGATGACTTTTGGTCACCCAACATTCTCAGAAGTGGTTCATGAAGCTGCACTTGCAGTGGATGGTCGAGCGATTCACGCAATCCAGCGTAAACGCAAATAAGACAACGAAAAGAGCGACTACGGTCGCTCTTTTTTGTTTCAGGTGTTGTCTTCTCATGAAGAATCATCTAAAAATAAAGACAAGAAGTTTTAAAAATCCAAAATGGTTACTGTGATAGTAAACAGTTTCGGTGCAACAAAAAGTAAATAAGCAGTAATAAAAAGGTTAGTCGATGAATTTACATGAATATCAAGCTAAAGCGCTATTAAAAAAATATGGTATGCCTGTCCAAGAGGGCGTACTTGCCACCACCCCAGAAGAAGCAGTAAAAGCCTTTGAACAAATAGGCGGAAAATTTGCTGTCATGAAAGCTCAAGTGCATGCACGTGGTAAGGCGGGTGGCGTAAAAGTTGTAAAGTCAGCAACGGAAGCTGCTGAATATGCAAAAAGCATCATCGGGACCAACCTTGTTACCTATCAAACTGATAGTCATGGCCAACCTGTCAACAGCGTACTTGTCGCGGAAGATGTTTATCCTGTAGAACGTGAGCTGTATTTAGGTGCAGTGGTTGACCGCTCAAGCCGTCGTGTGACCTTTATGGCTTCAACCGAAGGTGGCGTCGAAATTGAAAAGGTTGCTGAAGAAACCCCTGAAAAAATTATTAAAGTTGAAGTCGATCCTTTGGTTGGCTTATTGCCATTTCAAGCACGTGAAGTGGCATTTAAGTTGAACTTGAAAGATGGTCAAGTGAATCAATTTGTGAAAGTAATGTCTGCTGCGTATCAAGCATTTATTGAAAATGACTTTGCATTGTTTGAAATTAATCCGCTGTCTGTCCGTGAAAATGGTGACATCCTATGTGTCGATGCCAAAGTGGGGATCGATTCAAACGCGCTGTATCGTTTACCTGAAATTGCTGCGCTGCGCGATAAGTCACAGGAAAATGAACGGGAGTTGAAAGCATCTGAATTTGACCTCAACTACGTCGCGCTTGAAGGCAACATTGGCTGTATGGTCAATGGTGCAGGCCTTGCGATGGCAACCATGGATATTATTAAACTCTATGGCGGCCAACCTGCGAACTTCCTTGATGTGGGTGGTGGTGCAACCAAAGACCGTGTGATTGAAGCGTTTAAAATTATTCTGGCAGATACCTCTGTACAAGGGGTATTGATTAATATCTTCGGTGGAATTGTACGTTGTGACATGATTGCTGAAGCAATTATTGCAGCGGTTCAAGAAGTAAATGTGACCGTACCTGTGGTTGTTCGTTTAGAAGGGAACAATGCTGAATTGGGTGCCAAATTACTTGATGAATCAGGTTTAAAACTTATTTCTGCAAATGGCTTGTCGGATGCCGCAGAAAAAATTGTTGCTGCAGTAAAAGCGTAAGGAGTATCAATATGAGCGTATTAATTAATAAAGACACCAAAGTATTGGTACAAGGTTTTACAGGCAAAAACGGCACATTCCACTCAGCACAAGCACTAGATTATGGAACTAAAGTCGTTGGTGGGGTAACTCCTGGTAAAGGTGGCACAACCCATCTAGATTTACCTGTGTTTAACACCATGAAAGATGCAGTTGCAGGTACAGGCGCAGATGCGACTGTGATTTATGTACCAGCTCCGTTTGTATTAGATTCAATTATTGAAGCAGTGGACTCAGGTGTTGGACTGATTGTGGTCATCACAGAAGGTGTGCCAACTTTAGACATGCTCAAAGCTAAGCGTTATCTTGAAACCAATGGTAATGGTACGCGTCTAATTGGTCCAAACTGTCCGGGTATTATTACTCCCGGTGAATGTAAGATCGGGATTATGCCTGGTCATATTCACCAACCAGGTAAAATTGGTATTATCTCGCGTTCAGGCACGTTGACTTATGAGGCGGTTGCTCAAACGACGAAACTGGGCTTAGGACAATCGACCTGTATTGGTATTGGTGGTGATCCAATTCCGGGCATGAACCAAATTGATTGTTTGAAACTGTTCCAAGAAGATCCGCAAACTGAAGCGATTATCATGATTGGTGAGATTGGTGGTACGGCTGAAGAAGAAGCAGCGGAATATATTCAATCGCATGTGACTAAACCTGTGGTGGGTTATATTGCCGGTGTAACAGCACCGAAAGGCAAGCGTATGGGGCATGCGGGAGCGATTATTTCTGGTGGTAAAGGTACTGCGGAAGAAAAGTTTGCAGCATTTGAAAAGGCGGGGATGGCGTACACGCGTAGCCCAGCAGAACTCGGTTCAACGATGTTCCAACTTTTAAAGGACAAAGGTTTAGTTTAAGTTCTAATTTTTGGGAAATCTCCAACAATGGGGATTTCCTTACCATTTTACTGTTCCATTTAATTGCATCATATAAAAATAGACCTTTCTTCTTACAATTTACTCTACGAAAATAGTTTGGTTTAGCTCACTTCCACAAATATAATGTGATGAAAGTCACGCAATTTCTTGTGTGATGATCTTTACTAAAATAGCGTGAAAAGTATATGAATTATAAAAAGTCAATTTGGGCAATTTGTATTTTAGCTAGTACTTCTCCCATGACGCTTGTAAAAGCGGCAGATAATATTGATCAACTCAGGGAAGAGAGTGTCGTTCTGATTCGATCAGGAGAGGTTGAACAAGGCCTAAAACAATTACGAAATTTATTGGCACAGCAGCCAAAAAATCAAAAAGTCATAGCAGATTATATTGTGAGTGCATATGCTCAGCAAAAATTAACAGCCTCTGATTTGAGTTATTTACAGAACATCAATGTTCAAAGCTTTCCTGAATACGCATGGTTGAGCGTTGTGAAGGGACAACGCGATTTAAAACAATTTGTAGCTGCGGCTAAATGGGCTGATATATTTTATCAACAGAGTCAACAACAGCAATGGTTGGTGTGGCAGGGTGTGTTAAATGCAGAAGCCGGCCAAACCGCTGTCGCCAAACAAAAATTAGCACAAATTAAAAAAGACCAACTCAGTCCAGACTATTTAGCGCAGATGTCATATGCCTATCGCGTCTTGAATATGCCTGTAGAAGCACTTGAGATAGCCCAAGATGCATTGAGCAAGCAAGCATTAAATATAGACATACAAGAACAATATGTTTTAGCGTTGATGGCAAATAGTGACTATGTACAAGTTGAACAATATATAAACAGTCATAACTTAAGTGCATCTCGTCCTAATCTGATTCATAGTGTGAAACTGAATGAGTTCTCTCAACGTATACAAAATGCGATTCAATCACAACGTATGTTGACTTATCGTGATCAGGGGATGTTGGCGTATAACAAACTTGATCAAGTGATTGCAGATATGCAGCGTTATGAGGCTAAACTTCCAGAAGACCAAGCAATTCGAAATAAGTTTTACTATGACTATAGTTATGCTTTAAATGCACGCCAAGCTTCAAAACAAACTTTGGCTGCATTAGAAAAAGTGAATCAGCCTATTTTAGAAATGCCAGCCTATGTCCGTCATGCAGCAGCAGACAGTTATTTGAAATTACGCCAGCCTAAGAAAGCTGAAGTGTATTATCGAAGCTTATTATTGGAAAAAAATTATCCCAATTACGATGTTTATGCAGGCTTGTATTATTCACTTGTTGAACAGGAAAAATTTAAGCAAGCGGATCAGTTGATTGTACAGATGGATCACCTATTACCGACATTTATTTATAGTGCTGCTAAAGGGGTAAATCGAACAACGCACGATGATCGTTTGGNAGCCCTGCTTTTAACGTTTGATGATGGCGCTTTAAGTAGTTATAACCGCGTTTTTCCACTGTTAAAGCAATATAAAACTCCAGCAGTTTTTGCTATTCCGACCAGTTGGATCAATGGCAATACCAAAGATGCTTATGAAGCATACGGTAAGGGTAACTTAATGACATGGCCGCAGATGCGTGAAATGGTTGCATCAGGTTATGCTGAATTTGTTTCTCACTCTGACAATATGCACCGTGGTATTTTGGCCAACCCACAACAAAATATGCAACCTGCTGCCATTACCCGTGAATATATTGAAAAGCAAAAGCGCTATGAAACAGAGTCTGAGTATCAAAGTCGAGTAGTTGCTGATTTAAAAAAGTCGAAGCAAACCTTAGACCGCGAATTAGGGATTAATAGCAGAGCAATTTTTTGGCCCTATGGTGCGGTGACGACCGAAACTGAAGAGCTGGCAGCCCAAGCAGGTTTGCCCATGTCCTTTAGTCTAGGCAGTGTGGCACCGCTAGCGGACTCAGTAAAAACATACCAACGCGCCTTGATTATGGATAATCCAACACCTGAAATGATTAATCAGGAAATGTTGGAGTTTTTAAACTATGTACGTGCTCCCTATAAGCAAAGAAAGAGTTTCTTACGTTTTGATTTGGCCGAAATGCAATCAGCTAATAATGAACAGTTTAATCAGAAGCTTGGACAGTTACTGGATAAAGTCGATGGTTTAAAAACCAGTACGCTAATTCTTAAAGCCGTATCGGATAGTAATGGAGACGGGAAAATAGACGTTGCTTATTTTCCAAACCGACAGTTGAAGATGCAGCAAGATATGCTGAACCGTGTAGTGTGGCAGTCACGGACACGTATTAGCAATCGTGTTTATGCAGAACTTCCATTGAGTTTAGAAACTGAGCAAAAGTTAGATTTGTCTGTATTAACAGCTGACTTAGTCAAAAACAATACCTCAATTGAAGGTTTGATGCTCGATACTGGATCAGTGCTAGATTGTGCGGTACGTCAGCAGAAATGGGATACAACCTGTGAAGCAAAAGTGCAACAAGTTTTCCAAATCAAGGAGCGGACTAAAGATCAAGCGAAATACTATGCCAACATTAGTAATAACTACCAAACAGCACTGAAGTTTAAATTAGATCAAACCCAACTTGCAGGCTTAAAACCATTGCTTGACTATACCTTAGACTATGCTGATTTCATTTATGTAGAATTAGATCCAATACAGCAACCTGAGGTATTTAACGCTTTTCTAGAGCAATTGAAAACTTTTGATGACAAAGAGCAACAGTACCTAATTGCCAGCTTTGATGTGCCTGAGCAATTAACCAAACAACAAGTCAAACAATTGAAGAAAAACTATCAACAACTGAGAAGCTTAGCGATTCAGAAAGTAGGTGTGAATAATTATAGCTTTAACCGAGCACAGTCGATTCACCAGAATTTTTATCCTGAGCTAAGCTTAAATAGCAGTCCATTGAGTTACCGAGATCCATTTACTCAAAAAGTTTTGGAGAAAAAATAATGCAATGGTTTTCTGGTTTAAGTTTTAGTGATTACTATTTTGGATTTGCATTTTTATATCCCTTGTTTATGGCTTGGCTATGGATTGCAGGTGGCATATGGTTTTTTCTAAAACGTGAATATAAGCAAAATGAGATTCCTCAGCCGAGTGAGCATGCATGTAGCATTTTAATTCCTTGTTTTAATGAGCAAGATCAAGTTCGTGAGACCATCAAATATGCCATGCAAACGCAATATCCTGACTTTGAAGTGATTGCAATTAATGACGGCAGTAAGGATAAAACGGCCGAAATTTTAGATGAATTACAATTGAAATATCCGCGTTTGCGTGTGGTACATCTGGCCGAAAACCAAGGTAAAGCCTATGCCTTAAAAGCTGGGGCTATGGTCAGTAAGCATGAGCATTTGGTCTGTATTGATGGTGATGCATTGTTGCATCCGCATGCTGTGCTGTGGATGATGCACCATTTAACCAGTTTTCCACGTGTAGGTGCAGTGACGGGCAACCCGAGAATCATTAATCGTTCGAGTATTCTTGGCAAAATTCAGGTCGGTGAGTTCTCATCTATCATTGGCTTAATTAAGCGTTCACAGCGCACCTATGGGCGTATTTTTACTGTTTCAGGGGTGTTGGTCGCTTTTCGTAAAACGGCATTGGATCGTATTGGTTATTGGCGTGACGATATGATTACCGAAGACATTGACGTGTCATGGCGTTTGCAATTCGACCATTGGGATCTGCACTATGTACCAAATGCTTTGGGCTATATTTATATGCCTGAAACCTTTGGGGGGTTATGGAAACAACGTTTACGTTGGGCACAGGGTGGGATTGAGGTCTTATTGGCCTATACCAAACAAATGTTTAAATGGCGTTTACGCCGTATGTGGCCAGTCGCGATTGAGTCTATGATCAGTATCCTCTGGGCCTATGTGATGTTCGGTATCATTATTTTATATCTCTACGGTTTGTTTTTTCCATTACCTGGTGAGTGGGCGATTCAGTCCTTTATCCCGCAGTGGTATGGGGTAATTTTAGGGGTTACCTGCCTTATTCAGTTCTTTGTCAGTTTGATGATTGATAGTCGCTATGATCGTGGTCGAATGCTAAGAAACTATTTTTGGGTCATTTGGTATCCCTTGTTCTTTTGGCTTTTAACCATGATGACAACGGTCGTTGCTGTACCTAAAACCTTATTGAAAACGCAAAAGCGTGCTCGTTGGGTGAGTCCAGACCGTGGCTTTAGAGGAGAGACGACTGATGCAAAAGACTGAAGCTTTTAAAATCATCACCGATGAAGCACAACTCGATATCCCAGCTTATATTGATAAACCTGAGTACGTTCGGAACAAAACGGCGGGTTATAGTTTATTGGCACTTGGGTGGGTGATGTGGATGTGGTTGTTTCTACCTCTGCTCACCCTCCTGTTTTGGTGGTTTGAAGGTAACTTAGTCTATGAGCAGCTGATTGTGGCTGAAATGCCTAAAAAACCTTTAAACCTATTTCATTTGATGGGGCTCATCACAATCTTCATTTTATGTCTTTTTCTATGGGCAAGTTATAACTGGTATCGTTTCCGTAATAACGAAAAACGTTTATTTCCGACCCATGTAGAGTCCTCTAATCTTGCTCAAAGTTTTAGCGTGAGCATCTCAGACATTGAGCGTTTGCAGCAAGCTGAGAACATTACCTTGCACTACAGTGAAGAAGGTGGGCTTAAGGCGTATGATTTGAATGATCCAGTGAAAATGCCGACTTCAAGGTCGATGCACGTGGATGTTGCTGCACAAAATCATCTGGATAATAGCCAAAATGCTTGACGCCGTGTTGCTTTAATAACTGCATGGTTTCTGCCAGTTCTTGGCTAGAAATTTTACGATTGTTTTTCCAGTTAACGGCTTGAAGTTCAAAAATAGTACGATCCAAGTTTGGGTCGTATTTTTTTGCCTGAGCAATCAGGTCTAAATAAAACTGACGATGGTTGGAACTTTCTTCCATATAGGGCATTGCCATGATGGCATTGTAGTCATAGTGATGGAGGGTACTGGTTTGCGACTGACTAAACCATTGTTCACTTTTCGGATTGAGTACCACAGGCGCATACATGTTGCGTGCTGTCAGCAAATTCGGCTTTTGTTTTTTTAAAATCTGACTGATTCCTGCTGCAAACTGATCGAGATAAGCGGTTTTATACTGGGCAAATTTAAATTGTTGGGGATGATTTGGATTGCGTAGTACTGAGAGATCTTTGAAGCCCCATGCCGTATACATTTTTTGTGCAGCGGCAGAATTATCTTCATAGTCACTGAGGGTAATATCATCATGATAGAGAATGCCATCGACTGGATTTTTTTGAAGAAAATCACTAAAAATCTCTGCAACCAAACTTATATTTTTCGGATCAAAGGGACTGACACGAATATAGCCATGTGAGGATTTTTGGCTATTCTCTACATATTGTAAGTGCTCCTGTTTGGGAAACTCCCATGCAATCAGTGGAAGCCATGCATAGATGTGTTGAACTTGTGTTTGTTCTCGAATCGCACTGAGAACTTGGGGGAATAAATTATCACGAGTCGTGATATGCCGATTTTCAAAATAAACTTGGTCTGCCGAACCGTTAGCATCAGGGTCAGCAAAGGCTTGTAAAAAAATAGTATTCGGTTGGATCTGTTGTATACGCGCAATTAATGCTTGGATGTTTTGCTGTTGTTGGGTTTTATCTGGATCGTAGACATAGTCTAAATCAATATGCATGATACGCATCTGATCAATTTTGGTTGCCATAGACGGTAGTGTAGTTTCAGCTTGATATTGAGTGACAAGCGCATCGATCGGATGATTTTTTATTTTAATGAGAGGCGCTGACTGAGACACTGCACTGCACGCAAATAAAGCGAAGCTTGAAATGCACATCAATAGTTTGCTCAGTTTTTTATTGTTCAGAAAATAAGCCATAGTGCTTAAGAGAATAATAAAGTGTGGATGAATACTGTAATCGAAATTGTTTGCGGGCTGGATTTTTTTATGTATTATTCTGTGCTGAGCTCAGTTAAAACTCAAGTTGTTACTTTCAATGCCTCATTCAGTTATTTAAGTATTAAGTAGCAGTTTGACGGTAAGGACAAGTTTTTATTCAGCGATGAGGTTTAGCATAGCTATTCTTATTCGTCTGCTTGAGGAGCACGTTCTTTAATAGGAGACTATGCTATATTCATAATTAAAATAATTCTTTTGAAGACATAGTATTACAGATGTTAAAGCCGATTCATTTATTGTTTTGTCGCTGCTTTTTCTTGTTCGGGCTAGCGATGAATAGCGCTTATGCTGAAAATGAAGACGTCTATTTGGCTGAGTCTTTGAGTGATGATATTTTCCAATATTATCAGCAGTTAGCGGCACAACATGATGAAGAAGAAAACGATTATACATTGATCAATAACGATTTTTATGAGAATGAATATATTCGTATATTTAACTACTCGGCCTACAACTCGGATGGTTTGAGCCATAAATTAGGGACAGGGGAGTTTCACAGTTCAGACTTGGATGTACTCAGTATTTCATTCGGGTATGGTATTGAAATTAAAGTCAACAAAAGAAATAAAGTGGGATATGAGTACCTTTCAAATTTTCCTTATGATCGTGGGCAATTGATCCGTTTCTTTTGGGTACGTTTGCACTAAATAGCTTAATTCTATTTATTCATTAAAAAGTTTTTTCCGTTACTGTTTAGAATATTTTCACTCAATTGTAGCGTCTAGGATGTTTACATTACTTCTTTGAATTCTCTGATGGCGAGTGAATCGACTTAAGAACGAAGATAACTTAAATTTTTATAATAGATGATAGGCTTACTGTGCTGAGTGAATTCTTAGGTTTATCGTTTTAAAAGCTTAAATGTTTATTTTGTAGAAAGTTAAATATTAAAGCAGATGATAAAAACGCGACAGATCGTCGCGTTTTTTGCTTGTAAGTCTAACTACTATTGAGCTTTGCTTTGCGGTTTTAAGCTTTGGGTTAAACCATTGATGTCGCCGCCTTGAATTCCCAGTTCATTCATCAAGCTATCAATTAGTGGTGCTTGGGTACGATAGCGTAGCGCACTATTCACCACTTGATCAGACAAAGCAACTTGTGAAGATTCCGCACCATCAACTCCTGATGCTACTGAACCGACATTGCCTAAACCATTGACCTGTAGAATTTTAATGTCATCAATGTTTTCCATCGGTTTAACACTTTCACGAATGATTTCAGGTAAGTATTTTAACAATGCTAGACGAATTTGCATTTCGACTTGCTCTGGAGATAAGACGTTGTTGGCTTCATTCACAGCACGTGTACCATCCGCGTCGACTTGGTATTGTTTTTCCATTGCTTGAGCCAACAGTATTTTGGCATCCGCTTCACCTTTGGCTTTTAAGCGAGCTTGTTCGGCTTGAGCTTCCGCAGCAATACGAACAGCTTCGGCATCATCGGCAGCAGCTTGTTTGCCTGCTTCAGCTGCAACCGTAATCGCAATCGCATCTTTTTCTGCAGCTTGCTTCGCCGCAACCAACTCAACTGCTTTTTGACGCTCAGCACGCTGGGTTTCACGTACGGTAATCACTTCTTCTTCAGCTTTAACCGCTTCAGCGCGGGCACGGTCAGCAGAAGCTTTGGCTTCAGACTCTTCACGCGACTTTTCAGCAATTGCAATGGCACGTGACTGTTCAGCCAGCTCGATGGTTTTCTTTTGTTCAACCTGTGCTTGTTCAATAATTTGTGATTTTTGAATATTTTGGCTTTCCACATCACGTGCTGCACCAATACGCTTTAACTCGACTTCACGCTCAGCTGCAATACGTGCTTCTTCTGCTTCACGTTTTTTCTCAGCTTCTTGTGAGGCAATTTCAGCCAATTGTTCTGCACGGCGAATTGCAATTTCACGCTCTTGTTGTAGTTTGGCGTATTCTTCTTCGCGGATGATTTGTAGACGTGCTTGTTCTGCTTCTAAGTTTTTGGTCTTAATGGCAAGGTCAGCGTCTTGCTCAATGTGATTACGTTTACGACGGCGGTCTTCAATCGTTTCAGTTAGCTTAGTTAAACCTTCGGCATCGAATGCATTTTGAGGGTTAAAGTATTTAAAACCTGTTTGGTCTAAACCTGTTAATGACACAGTTTCAAGCTCTAGACCATTTTTATGTAAGTCTTCGGACACCACTTGTTGTACTTTTTGTACGAAGTCCACGCGTTTTTCATGCAACTCTTCCATCGCCATTTCAGCTGCTACTGCACGCAAGGAATCGACAAATTTACCTTCCACAAGGTTCTTCAACTCATTTGGAGACATGGTTTTTTGTCCCAAAGTCTGCGCGGCCACTGCAATTGATTCTGCTAGTGGCTTCACACGGACATAGAACTCCGCCATGACATCGACGCGCATACGGTCACGGGTAATGAGCGCTTGATCATCAGCACGGCGAACCTCTAAACGTAGCGTGTTCATGTTGACAGGGATAATTTCATGTAATACAGGCAGTACAATTGCACCGCCACCTAAAATAACTTTTTCGCCGCCAAAACCTGTACGTACGAAAGAGATTTCTTTGCTGGAACGACGGTACAGACGGGCAATAATAATGCCGATAATAACCAGAGCTGCAAAGATAATCCCTGCAAGAATAAGAATGTTATAGAAATTGTTGCTGAGCATAAGGGTCCCGATTTTATTTAAAGTTATAAGTACAAAATGAAAGAATTAAAGTGAAATGGCTTTAAAGCCAATCTTGGTTTTTTGAGTCAAAATGACTTCTTGACCTTGAGAAAAATGAAGGTCTGTTTCAGGTTCAACCAGTACATAATGCGTTTGCCCAAACTGATCTTGAACTCGTGCTTGAGCCGGTGAGTTGACTTTAGCCTCACCTAAAATAATCAGTGCTGTTCGTCCAATCAGCTCTTCACTGTAAATTGCTGTGGTTTCATCTTGTGGCAAAATTTTAGCAATCAGCATGGCGCTGTAACGAATCATAGGCATCGAAAGTACGAGGCAAAGAGGTGCCATGATCCATGCACTCCAATAGCTCCCGGTCCAAGTTTGAAGAATGGACTGTAGAATAAAGCCACTTAAGCTATACAGGGTGAGGAAGATAATCAGCCAAACCAAGAGAGGAACACGGCCAATAAACAACCAATCCAGCAGGGCATTGAGCCAACCTTGATCGGCATCTAGTGCAATGTCGACGTCTTTAGTACTGCCTAAGTCATCAGGTAGGAATTGGTCGAGTAGGCCTTGTGAGCCGCCCCCTAACACCAATAAAATCAATTCGAGCAGTCCCAATAAAAACATCAGACTGAGGCAAATACTAAAAATTAAATTGGATGGGTGAGTAAATAATTCCCACATTCTAAAGGTTCTCTATTTTTATGCTGTTATCAGTTAAGTGTAAATTTTTAAAAAGAATTGTATTGAAATTGGGCTTTAGCATAGCATTCAAAAAACAGAATGTCTAAGTTTGTTGGCACGTAAGGAGAGAGCAGTTTAATTGTGATTTGATAAATTTTAGGCAAAAAAATACGCAATGATTGGGGTATTCATTGCGTAGAACACGAATCTGTTGTTACACAGTTTCGGTAAAAAGGAGAAATGTTATATCTCAGGGGTTAATCTAAGCTATGAACTCATCATAAGGGCTGCGCGTTCTTATTTCATGAGTATTCACGTTAATTACTGTAAATTTAGGTTAACAAACGACACTAAATGTCAGTTTTTGAGATGCATGTAGCTTATTCGTGTTTATTTCGCGATTAAAAAAGCCTTTCTCAGTGAGAAAGGCTTTAAAGAAGCGGATTAGTTTAAGAACGGATTAGAAATGAAACACCCCTAAACCCGATTTAAAAACGACACTAAATGTCAGTTTTTGAGATGCATGTGGCTTATTTTTGTTTATTTAGAGATTAAAAAAGCCTTTCTCAGTGAGAAAGGCTTTAAAGAAGCACGTTAGTTTAGGATCGGATTAGAAATGAAACACCCCTAAACCTGATTTAACTTCATCTAGAGTCTGTTGAGTGATGTCACGACATTTGTCTGTACCTGTCTTCAAAATATCCATGATGTAATCAGGATCTTTCGCAAGTTCCATACGACGTTCACGAATTGGCGTGATCAGCTCTTTCAATACGCCTTCAAGACGTTTTTTCACCGTACCATCGCCTAAACCGCCACGGCGGTAATGTGCTTTCAGTTCTTCAACTTCTTCTTTGTTTGGATCAAACGCATCTAAATACGTAAATACGATATTACCTTCAACCTGACCTGGGTCTTCAACACGCAGGTGGTTCGGGTCGGTGTACATCGCATTAACAGCTTTTTTAATGTCTTTATCTGTTGCATCCAACACAATGGTATTGCCCAAAGATTTCGACATTTTGGCTTTACCATCAAAGCCGGGTAAACGGCTCATATTGGAAAGCAGAGCCTTACATTCAGGTAGTAATTCCTGACCAATCTGACGGTTTAAGCGGCGTACGATTTCATTGGTCTGTTCGATCATTGGAATCTGGTCTTCACCCACAGGTACAACCGTTGCTTTAAATGCGGTGATATCTGCCGCTTGTGCAACTGGGTAGCATAAGAAACCAGCTGGAATATCTCGTTCGAAACCACGCATCTGAATTTCAGATTTGATGGTTGGGTTACGTTCTAAACGAGACACGGTCACAAAGTTGAGATACAACATGGTGAGTTCATTCAGCGCGGGTAAGCTCGACTGCACGCAAATGGTGGTTTTGGTTGGGTCAATCCCGACTGCTAAGTAATCTGTGGCAACTTCAAGAATATTGCGGCGAACTTTTTCAAAGTTATCTGCATTGTCAGTAAAGGCTTGCGCATCTGCCAATAATAAATGCTGATGGTGTGAATCCTGCAAACCCACACGTGAACGTAAAGATCCGACAAAGTGCCCTAAATGAAGTTGTCCCGTTGGACGGTCGCCTGTCAAAATAACAGGACGGTTGTCTTGATTACTCATTATCTATTTCCAAAGTCGTCGTAGCGACATGCTATTTTCAAAGAATGCAGACATTGTACGGCATAATCTTTTTCAATGTCAGTCTTAAAAAAACTGCAGTGAAAAAATTATAAAATCAGTTAAATTTCAAAAAACAAATATTCAAAAGCTTAGATCACAGATTAAAATGTCAAAATTCTCAAGATGGATAAAAATAAATGGCGAGTAGCTTATTAATATTACTAGATGATATTGCCACGATATTAGATGACGTTGCGGTCATGAGTAAAATGGCGGCAAAAAAAACGGCGGGTGTTTTGGGCGATGACTTAGCACTCAATGCACAACAGGTCAGTGGGGTTCGTACTGACCGTGAGCTGCCTGTGGTTTGGGCTGTGGCAAAAGGCTCTTTTGTTAATAAATTGATTTTAGTCCCTGCGGCGCTGTTGATTAGTGTGGTTGCACCGTGGCTGATCACGCCACTGTTGATGATTGGTGGTTTATTTCTATGTTATGAAGGGGTAGAAAAAGTCCTGCATAGTTTGCATCACAAAAAAGCCAAAACCGAAGAGGAAGCCAGCCAAGAATTAGCTGCGATTGAAACGGATATGGCGACTTTTGAAAAAGATAAGGTCAAAGGGGCGATTCGTACCGACTTTATTTTGTCGGCAGAAATTGTGGTGATTTCACTGGGGACTGTGGCTGCAGCAACTTTTTCAACCAAAGTCATGGTGTTGTCTGTAATTGCTATTTTAATGACCGTCGGTGTGTATGGTTTTGTGGCGATGATTGTCAAAATTGATGATTTAGGGCTGTATCTAACTCAGCAAGCCTCTTCATTTAAGCAAACTATTGGCCGTGGTTTATTGGCTTTTGCACCAAAGCTGATGAAGACCTTAACCATCGTGGGCACTATCGCGATGTTTTTAGTGGGTGGTGGCATTATTTCCCACGGCGTGCCTTTATTGCATCATTTCACTGAAGGTTCAGTGGATTATGCTGAACATATTCCAACTGTGGGCAGCATTGTGGGAGCATTAACCCCAACACTGATTAACTTAGTGATTGGTTTTGTGGCTGGTTTGATTGTATTGGCTATCGTGAGCTTGATTAAAAAAGTTTGGCCGAGCTCAAAAAAGGCATAAACTGGATTGGGTCAGCATGAATTAGAAGAAGGAAGAGTGCTATGCGTTGGAAGGGACGTCGTGTCAGTAGCAATGTCGAGGATCGTCGCGGTGGTGGTGGTGTCAAGGCGGGTGGCATCAGTATTTTAGGGCTGATCGTGGCCTTTGTGGCATGGAAATTTCTAGGAGTCGATCCGCAGCAAGCCTACCAAGCCACTAAACAAGTGACCGCACAAACTGGAGCGGCAGAAACCCAAGGTTTGGATAACCCAACGCCTGATCAGCAGGAAGCGATGGACTTTGTCGGTACGGTACTGGCCGATACTGAAGACACATGGAGTCAAATTTTCCAACAGCAATTGGGACAACAATATGTTCCACCGAAGTTGGTGATGTTTTCAGGGGTGATCAATTCGGGTTGTGGTACTGCTCAGTCTGCAATGGGGCCGTTTTACTGTCCAGCAGATCAGAAGGTGTATATCGACACCGCTTTCTTTAAAGACATGCGGACTCAAATGGGTATTGGCGGTGAGCAAAACCAAACGGAGTTGGCGCGCCAAGATCAAGCGGGTGACTTTGCTCAGGCTTATGTAGTGGCACATGAGGTTGGACATCATATTCAGACCATTTTAGGTATTTCTGAACAAGTGCAAAAGGCTCGTGCACAGGGTTCAAAAGCTCAAGGCAATGCTTTATCGGTACGCCAAGAGTTACAGGCTGATTGTTTAGCGGGGGTATGGGCGCATCATAACAATCAACGGACTCAGTTCTTAGAGCAAGGCGATGTTGAAGAAGCGATGGATGCGGCACATAAGATTGGTGATGATTACCTACAAAAGCGGGCAACAGGCCAAGTGGTCCCTGATAGCTTTACCCATGGAACCAGCCAACAGCGTATGACATGGTTTGGCACGGGCTTTAAATCGGGTCAAGTTGAAAGTTGCGATACTTTTAATCAAGCCATTTAAGCCATAAAAAAAAGAGGCGATTGATCGCCTCTTTTTATTTCAAGCAATTCATTCTATCGGTTTAAGAACTGCTTAAAGTTTCGAGCAATACGGACACTCACATATAACGCAATACAGGCAAATAATAATACCCCAAACACCACATACTTTAAGTTGCTCATATCCGCACGGTAAAACTGCTGAATTTGCTCAGGCGTATAACGCAATGTTTTAACATCTTGTGTGCGTGTATCGAGATAACTGACTTGCTGAATGTAGTTAAACTGCCCTGCTTTGAGTAGTTCAATTGACTGAATTTGGCGGGTATGTTGTTCATTGTAGTCATCCACACAAATGTCGGTTAAATAATGATTACAGCTGAATTTGGCGATATAACCCTGATTGGCCACATGCAAATAAATATGATCATCGGGTGCTTTATTATTTGAAAGTAGAACTAGTGTTTGATCGGGACGAGAGTTCATTTTAAAACTTTGTGCTGAGGCAAAAGTTTGCTCGGCTTGTAAAATTTCTTTGGTTTTTGCAAAGCAGGTCAGAAACAACGCAAAGGTGGTCAGGAAAATAATCAGTGCGAAGAACATCCGAAAGATGGTTTTAAAAGTGAATTGCATAGGAGATCAAACTTGGCCAAAGGGAAAGTTCACGCATAAAAAACATGCATATGCGCTATGTTAATTCATCATCAGGAGAAATGTTAAAAAAATTATTTTTTTCGGGCGTTGATGTGAAAAATGATTAAAATATTTCGAGCATCAATGTGTATGAAATGAACTTTTATTCCATATATCAGCACTGAAAGCCGCCGTCTCCCCAACCGCCCAATTTGGAAGTTCAATGGGAAATTATTTTTTTCTACAAGTTTTTACCGTTATTTTTGCATTATCCATTGCAACGACTATTTTCAATAAACGTATTTTAGGTTTTCCCCAAGCCATTGGCGTCCCCATCGTTTCCGCCATTTTTGTCTTTATTTTACAGTGGGGCGCGAGCCTGTTGAGTGGTAATCAGTTTATTACCATCAATATTCATAACATTGAAGAAGCGGTTCGTCACATCGACTTTTATGACTTTTTAATCAATGGCGTGATTTGCTTCATTTTGACCTCTTCGGCACTGAAGTTCAAAGTCTCAGATTTACGTAGTTATTGGAAGCCGATCAGTATTTTAGCCAGTATTGCGTTGGTACTGTGCGCCGTATTTTTTGGTGTGGTGCTCTACGGATATCAGTTCATCATTGGGCAGCATGTCGATTTATTGGTGCTTTTGCTGTTGGGGGCTGCATTGGGTGCAACGGACCCGATTGGGATCAAAGGCGTGCTTAGTTCGGTACGTGCACCACATCATTTAATGGTCAAGCTTGAGGGCGAATCACTATTTAATGATGCCATGTGTATTGCCTTGTTTATGACGCTCTTAAACGTCTTACAAGGTGAAAACTTTACCGTCATGGGCGTGTTGCAGACCTTACTCTATGAAATTTTTGTCGCCGTCATTATTGGTTGGGCCTTTGGTTTAGGGATCTTGCGACTGCTACGTGGTAAGCATGAAATGGAGTCTCTCATTTTAACCACAGCACTTTTGGCCTGCGGTTCGTACTTGGTTGCACTGTTTGCCCATGCTTCAGCACCGATTGCATGCGTCATCGGTGGTTTGATTGTAGGGAACAAATGGAAAGAAATTTTACAAGAACGCGAAATACGGGAAGTGAACCATTTTTGGCATACGGTTGAAGGGATTATTAACTCGTTCTTATTCACCTTAATTGGTTTGGAGCTGTTTATTTTAGATCTCAGCTTTAGTCTAATTTTTGGTGGTATCGTCGCGTTTATTATTCTGCATGCTTCACGTTTTGCAGCGAACTATTTATCTTTTGCCTTTTTTCCCTCTTTCCGTAAGAAAAGTTATAACGGAAGTTTGGCGATTTTGTCATGGGGGGGAGTGCGTGGAGGGATCTCCTTAGCACTGATCTTAGCCGTAGCTAACGTACCTGAGCTGAGCGAATACAGCAGTATTCTGATTGGTTATACTTTTATCGCCGTGTTGCTTTCAGGTATGGTCTGTGGTCTAGGATTACCAGCTGTAATGAATGCGTTTTACTACAACCCGAATGAAGAAAAGACGGGTTTTAAAGGCTGGTATCAACGCCTGTGTAATAAAATGAACCGTAAAGGCTTTAAGTATATTATTGGTGAAGATGCACAGGGCTATGAAACCATTATCGTCTATCAACCTGAAGCATTGATTGATGTTAAAGCAGATGATGGCATTGCTGCGGTGCATAACCCTGAGCGAGTTCAGGAAGTGAAACGTCTGGAAAGTCCTGATAACTTTTAGTGATTTGCTCAATCAAGAAGCCCCTGTATTGGGGCTTTTTAGAATGAATGAGCTGGTTTATTTGAATCATATAACGATGTCATTATGGAATAATTAGAATAGGGCACATTTGAAATGGCAGAATCGATAGTCAAAGAACTGGCACCGATGATTTTTCAGGTGATCGCTCAGATTCCTTATGGGCGGGTAGCCAGTTATGGACAAATTGCACGTTTAGCAGGCATCCCAAAACATTCGCGTTTAGTGGGCTACGTACTAAAACATATGGATGCAGACAGTAGTTTGCCTTGGTATCGGGTAATCAACTCACAAGGAAAAATTAGCCTAAGTAAACTCAATGATCAGGGACAGAACATTCAAGCACAGTTACTTCTGGCGGAAGGTATTTTAGTGATTGGGGACAAAGTGAAAATGAAAGAGTTTCAGTGGAATATTTAAAATAGAAATGCTCTACCTCCGTGGAAGTAGAGCACTCGATGTATTACTGACGAACAACTAAAACAGGAATGTGCGCTTCACCTAAAACACTTTGTGCAACACTGCCTAGGAATAAACGTTTTAAACCTGTACGACCATGAGAGCCAATGACAATTAGGTCTGCTTTAGATGTTTCAGCTTCTCTGATAATTTCACGGTGCACCACCTGACCTTCCAGTAGTTTTGCTTCAACAGGAATGCCCAGATCGCTAAATTTAGCCGCTGCTTCCTCAAGTGTTTTCAAAACTGAAGTACGCGCACGTTCAATTAAGTCATTGGTTTGAGTTGCAGAAATGTATTCAGCAGCAATGTAAGGGTCAAGTGCAAGTACTTGAACGACTGTAATTTTACCGCCAAATGCTTTAGCAAGTTCAGCCGCTTGCGCAACTGCTGCATATGATGTTTCTGAACCGTCTACAGGGACTAAAATGTTTTGGTATGCCATGGTTGTTTCTCCTTATTATCAACTGATTATACGTGCAGATTTCTGTTCTAATGTATTACGGGTTAAATACAGCTTATACCTTGATATTAGCTGTATTTTTTAAAGAATAAAACCTAGTAAATTCATATGGATATTTGCATATGAAATGCTAATTTCTCACTTCTAAATTAGCACAAAAGCGTGTGAATAATAATCAATTTAACACTAAAGTTGAATGTAAATGTAGCGTTTAAGAAACATAGGCTTTGTATAAAAAATAGCTTATATTTATGAATGGCTTACTACTTTATAAATACGATGACAGATACGAATCAACTGAATTGGCAACGGACAAATTTAGAGAATGTTGAAACTGCTTGGGAGGGTGATCTTTGGGATCGTAAGCGTTTGGGTATTCAACTGACGAATTATGTTGATCGTTTGCAGTGTGGAGCTGTACTCGCTTTAGATGCCCGTTGGGGTGAAGGAAAAACGTGGTTTGTAAGACATTGGCAAAAACATTTAGAAGATGAAAATCATAATGTGATTTATTTGGATGCATTTGCAAATGATTATTTAGATGATCCATTTTTAACTATCGCTGCTGAGATTAGCCAAGCATTTAAAAGTTCAGATAATATTGATGATGCAGATGTGAATAGTTTTAATGAGAAAACGGCATCTGTCTTAATTTCTTTAGCCGCAATACTTCCTGTAATAGTAGCAAAAGCTGGGTTACATTGGATTGGTCTTGGTGGAGCAGGTGAGATTATCCAGCAAGTTTATAAAGATGGCAAAGATGTTTATGACTCAGTCAGTGATGAAATTGAAAATAAAGAGCATTTTAGTACTTTTTATTTTTGGGTATTGGCATTGCAATTATATAAAAATTACAATTCGCGAGAACTTATTAGAAAAGTCAATCAATATGCTCTATTAAGAACAAATAATTTAAATAAAGATATGATTGTAATAGCAATAATATTTGATAGGGATTTCCAAGTTACAGTGCAATATTTTAGAAGAGTTCTAAAGAGATTATTAGAGTATATAACTAATCATATTCATCAACGGGATAATGAAAGTTATATAGCAAGAAACTTAATAAATAGTTTAAAGCAAAAGTATGAGTTAACTAGCTTTGGACTCTTAGAACTGGCAGATCAGTTAGAAAACACTATAAAAATCTATACAACTTCTGGGCAACAACAGGAAAAGGAAGGAGCTCTCTTAAGGCTATATTCAAATTATTCCGTGACGAAATTGCGTAAATCAGACGAGTTTGTCGATAGTTGGAAAAATTATATTGAATCTGGTTTTATTTCAGAAGCTCAAGCAGAGATTTAACATCATCCGTTTGTAACTGCTCACGCATTTTTAAAAACTGCTTTTCATCTAAGTCATAAAGTTTAAGGGCAAGCAGTTTTTCTATATCTGCTTCAGGAAAGCGATACTTAATAATCTTGGCAGGTACTCCACCCACAACAGCATAGGGTGGAACATCTTTGGTCACGACAGCGCCTGTTGCCACTACTGCGCCTTCACCTAACTCCACACCTTGCATAATCATGGCACGTGAGCCAATCCAACAGCCATCGCCAATGATGGTATCACCTGCGGGAATAAAACTACGTGTATCAAAAGGAAAAGCCGAAATCCAGTCAGTACGATGCAGTTGGTTACCACCCATCATAATGACGCATTCTGCCCCAAAACAAACAAAATTGCCGATATAGAGCTGATCAATCGGTTTATCTACGGTCGAAGGCTTATCATGTAAATAACGCACGACACAACGTTCAAAACCTTGATCCCAATACGCTGAATAGTAAGAGTAATTCCCTTTAATGTGAATATTCGGATTCTTCACCGTTTTAGAGATGAACTCAAACTCACACCAGTGTTTGACAGGAGAATTAATCAGGGGCTCAGACATAAAAAGACAGCGTGGAAGAGTGTGAGAAATTATAACAAATAAAAGTCTTGCTTTGAAAAAGAGAGGGGAATGAATGCTTTAAATCTAACACTCTCTTGTTTGATGTACCTCATCCTAACCGTATTCTTTAGAGGGAAGGAGTATCCATGGTGAATTAAATTTTGGGTTTTGGTAGGCAGGTTTGTATATCTTAAACCCATCGCATTTTTGTAATGAAATTTCCCTTGCCATAATAAGAGGATAAAGGAGAGGTATTTTGGGAAATATAAAAACAAAAAACCCCTCAATCGAGGGGTTTCTACAGCCGTAAATATCAAAGAAACTTAGATATATGCAACTTTTACAATTTCGTATTCAACTTCACCCTGAGGGGTTTGAATTTTTACTTCGTCGCCTTCGCTTTTGCCCAAAAGGCCACGTGCGATAGGAGAGTTCACTGAAATTTTATTGATTTTAAAATCAGCTTCGTCATCACCAACGATCATATAGGTCTTTTGTTCTTCGGTGTCTAAGTTTTCGATAGTGACTGTCACCCCAAAAACCACACGACCGTTTTGTTCAAGTTCTTTTACATCGATAACTTGAGCCGCACCCAATTTACCTTCGATGTCTTGAACACGACCTTCACAGAAACCTTGTTGCTCACGCGCAGCATGGTATTCCGCATTTTCTTTTAAATCCCCGTGCTCACGTGCTTCAGCAATTGCCGCAATAATACGTGGACGTTCAATACTTTTTAATTGATGTAATTCTTTCTCTAAGGCTAATTTGCCTTGGGGAGTCATAGGATAACGTTGCATTGTTGTCCCTCAAGTCTGTGAGTGTAAAAAATATAGGTTTATAAATGAAAAAAGCCCGCCACCGAGAGGTGACGGGACTTCTCGGTAAACGAATTAACCTACAGTTTGTAAATCTTGCAAACGGTATACATCCATTGGCAATTGAATTGCAAAAGCTTGGCATACAGCATCAGCACCGTTCAAGGTCGTAGTGTTATACACTTTCGCTTGAAGCGCTGAACGACGAATCGAGAACGAATCTTGTTGAGCTTGTTTGCCTTCAGTTGTATTGATAATGAGGTGAACTTCGCCATTTTTCAAGCGGTCCACGATATTAGGACGGCCTTCAGTGACTTTATTTACACGTTCACACTCAATACCTGCAGCTTTAATGAACTCATAAGTACCGCCAGTCGCAAGTACTTTGAAGCCAAAGCCTACCAGTTGCTTCGCAATACCAACAGCACGAGGCTTGTCTGAATCACGCACAGAGATAAATGCATGCTTCACTTCGCCTTCTGTAGGAAGACCCGGTACGCGTTCATTCGAGCCTAACACAGCTTTGTAGAATGCTTCACCAAATGTTTTACCTACACCCATTACTTCGCCTGTAGATTTCATCTCAGGGCCAAGAATAGGGTCAACACCCGGGAATTTGTTGAATGGGAACACCGCTTCTTTTACAGAGAAGTGAGTCGGGATGATTTCTTTAGTGAATCCTTGAGATTCTAAAGACTGACCCGCCATACAACGCGCAGCAACTTTCGCTAAAGACTCACCGATACATTTAGAAACGAATGGCACAGTACGAGACGCACGTGGGTTCACTTCTAGGATGTAAACGTCTTCGCCTTTCACAGCAAACTGTACGTTCATCAAACCAACCACGCCAAGCTCTTTCGCCATAGCAACAGTTTGACGACGCATTTCGTCTTGGATTTCAACTGAGAGCGAGTATGGAGGAATCGAACATGCTGAGTCACCTGAGTGAATCCCTGCTTGTTCAATGTGCTGCATAATACCGCCAATCACAACGTCTTTACCGTCAGATACACAGTCTACGTCAACTTCGATCGCATCATCTAAGAAACGGTCAAGAAGAACTGGCGCTTCATTTGATGCTTGAACTGCATCGCGTAAGTAGCGTTTAAGTTCGTCGTCGTTGTATACGATTTCCATCGCACGACCACCGAGTACATAAGAAGGACGTACCACAAGTGGGTAGCCTACTTTCGATGCTTCAGCCATACCTTCTTCAGCAGATTTTACAATGCTGTTGTTTGGCTGACGAAGTTGAAGACGTTGAATCATTTGTTGGAAACGTTCACGGTCTTCTGCGCGGTCAATCGCATCTGGTGATGTACCGATAATTGGTGCACCCGCTTCTTCTAAAGCACGAGCCAATTTAAGCGGAGTCTGACCACCGTACTGAACGATAATGCCTTTTGGCTTTTCAGTACGTACGATTTCAAGTACATCTTCCAAAGTGATTGGTTCGAAGTACAAACGATCAGACGTGTCGTAATCCGTTGAAACTGTTTCAGGGTTACAGTTCACCATGATGGTCTCGTAGCCATCTTCACGCATTGCAAGCGCTGCGTGTACACAGCAGTAATCGAATTCGATCCCTTGACCAATACGGTTAGGACCACCACCGATCACCATGATCTTATCTTTATCAGATGGGTTTGATTCACACTCATCATCGTAAGTTGAATACATGTATGCAGTGTCAGATTCGAATTCTGCCGCACAGGTATCCACACGTTTGTAAACTGGAGTCACGCCCAAGTTCCAACGGTGCTTACGGAATTGTTTTTGTGAAATACCCATCAAGTTCGCGATGCGAAGGTCAGATAAACCTTTACGCTTGAACGAACGAATGTTGTCTGCGTTTAGATCACCAAAACCTAAAGTTTTGATTTCATTTTCAGTTTTGATGATGTCTTCGATTTGGATCAAGAACCATTTATCGATTTTCGTCGCTTGGAACACGTCTTCTAATGTGAAACCATGACGGAATGCATCAGCTACATACCAAATACGCTCTGGACCCGGAACTTTAAGTTCAACCAAGATCTTTTCTTTCGCGCCTTCAGTACCTACTGCGATTTTTTCATCAAAACCACACGCACCCACTTCAAGACCACGAAGCGCTTTGTTTACAGACTCTTGGAAGTTACGACCAATGGCCATCACTTCACCCACAGATTTCATCTGTGTGGTCAGTGTTGCGTCTGCTTGTGGGAATTTTTCAAAGTTGAAACGTGGAATTTTTGTTACCACGTAGTCAATCGCAGGTTCGAACGAAGCAGGAGTCGTTCCGCCCGTGATGTCATTTTTTAATTCATCAAGGGTGTAACCGACAGCCAGTTTCGCAGCGATTTTTGCAATTGGGAAACCAGTTGCTTTTGATGCAAGGGCAGATGAACGCGATACACGTGGGTTCATCTCGATGATCACCATACGGCCAGTATCTGGGCAAATACCGAACTGAACGTTAGAACCACCTGTTTCCACACCAATTTCACGAAGAACTGCTAAAGATGCATTACGCATCAATTGATATTCTTTGTCTGTCAATGTTTGCGCAGGCGCAACAGTGATTGAGTCACCTGTGTGCACGCCCATTGGGTCAAAGTTTTCGATCGCACAAACGATAATACAGTTGTCGTTTTTGTCACGAACAACTTCCATCTCGTATTCTTTCCAACCAATTAAAGATTCATCAATCAATAATTGTTTAGTTGGAGAAAGATCGAAACCGCGTTCACAGATTTCAAGGAATTCTTCTTTGTTATAAGCGATACCGCCACCTGAACCACCCATCGTGAATGACGGACGGATAATCACAGGGAAGCCGAAGCGCGCTTGAATCTCTAAAGCTTCTTCCATGTTTTCAGCAATTGCAGCTTTTGGACATTCAAGACCAATTTTACGCATTGCTTCATCAAACAGTTTACGGTCTTCAGCTTTTTCAATCGCTTCTTTGGTCGCACCAATCAATTCAACATTGTATTTTTCTAAAATACCGTTGGCATCAAGTGCAAGCGCACAGTTCAATGCTGTTTGACCACCCATTGTAGGAAGGACAGCATCTGGACGCTCTTTTTCAATGATTTGAGCAACAGTCTGCCAAGTGATTGGCTCGATATAAGTTGCGTCTGCCATCGCAGGGTCGGTCATAATGGTGGCTGGGTTAGAGTTCACCAAAATAACACGGTAGCCTTCTTCACGAAGAGCTTTACACGCTTGCGCACCTGAGTAGTCAAACTCACATGCCTGTCCGATGACAATCGGACCTGCACCAATAATTAAGATACTTTTAATGTCTGTACGTTTAGCCATGATCGCTTCCTTAATTACTTCTTAGATGCTTCGATAAGTTCGATGAAATGATCGAACAATGGTGCGCAGTCATGCGGACCAGGGCTTGCTTCAGGGTGACCTTGGAAGCTGAACGCTGGTTTGTCTGTACGATGAATCCCTTGAAGAGTTTGATCGAACAAAGACTTGTGCGTAGCTTTCAAGTTTGCAGGAAGTGTTTCTGCATCCACTGCGAAGCCGTGGTTTTGAGAAGTAATCATCACTGTGCCTGTTTCCATGTTTTGAACAGGGTGGTTAGCACCGTGGTGGCCATGCGGCATTTTCACCGTTTTTGCACCTGAGGCAAGTGCAAGAATTTGGTGACCTAAGCAAATACCAAAGACAGGTAAGTTGCGAGCGTCTTCTACAATTGTTTTTACAGCTTTAATTGCGTAGTCACATGCAGCTGGATCGCCAGGGCCGTTCGATAAGAACACGCCATCTGGATTCAATGCAAGTACGTCAGCAGCAGGAGTTTGTGCAGGCACGACAGTGAGTTTACAACCGCGGTCTGCAAGCATACGTAAGATGTTGGTTTTGACACCGTAGTCGTATGCAACAACATGGAATTTAAGTTCAGGTTGTGTGAAGCCTTTGCCTAATACCCAAGAACCTTCTGTCCATTCGAAACCAGTTGGGTCACAGCATTCTTTCGCTAGGTCTAAACCATTTAAACCACCGAATGCGCGTGCTTTTTCTAAAGCCTGCTCTTCAGTAATATTTTCACCAGCAAGGATGCAACCATTTTGCGCACCTTTGTCACGCAAAATACGGGTTAATTTACGCGTATCAATATCTGCAATTGCGACAACATTATGTTCTTTTAAGTATTCGCCTAAAGATTGCGTTGATCGGAAGTTGCTATGCAATAAAGGTAGGTCACGAATGATTAATCCGTTGGCCCACACTTTATGAATTCGACCTGACTCAGCGTCTTCATCATTACAACCTGTGTTACCGATATGAGGGTAAGTTAAAGTCACAAGTTGCTGTGCATAACTCGGGTCAGTCAAAATTTCTTGATAGCCAGTCATGGCAGTGTTGAAAACGACTTCACCAGTCGTACTACCCGATGCACCAATAGACGTTCCTTTAAAGATCGTACCATCGGCAAGGGCTAAAATTGCTGGGGTGCTCAAACCAAAGCTCCTGAAATTTAGGCTGTAAAAAAGCGAGTAGACGAAAAAAAAGGAAGGCTATCTAAAAACCTACCCTCCCTATGTCTGCTCGCTTGAACTTAACATGGCACTATACGCAACTTCACTAACAAAGTCCATGCCAATAAGATGGAATTAACAAGATAAAGTGCTTTTATTTTGTAGCTGAAGCTGTTTCTAAGTTTTGTAAAGAAAAATGTAACAACAAATAATTGTCTAACAAATCAAAATCTAAATTTTATCGAATCACGCTAAGCTGTCGCTGT
>CAJPEX010002403.1:0-16343 GCA_905338405.1 Notodromas monacha
TCAGTGATCAGTGTACGAATTTGTCATCACTTGGTGATGTAAGTGCATTATATCTGGCGTCCACATGTTCATGAGCGGTGCATCAGTTAACATTAATTGTCATGTGTAGTGTTCAAAAATTTCTGCGCAGTGAAAAAGTGCGCTTTCCAGGGGTACGGTGTTTTGAATTTCAGACAAAACGCGCGCAGAAACAAAGACCGGTGATGGATCTGTTCAGAAGGCTTGAGAAACGGAATTGTTTTAAGCACGGAAAGGTTGATGATTATTAATGAAAATTCCGAAAAAAAAAACTCCACTCCACTCAGGTACTGTATGCTGCTGCAGTATTATGATGATGTGTTCATGTTCATGCACACTTACGAGATGCAAACAGCACATATGGATGACTTTCGGATGAAGATGCAATTGCAAATGCTAGTGTCATCGGGGTACTCTGAATTATTGATCGAGGTATAAAAGCTCGCAGGAAATTTATCTTCACAGTGGAAGTGCGCAGGGACTTTTTGGACGCAGTTATTTGTAATGCGGGTGATCTTGACAAAAATAAGTTCTCCTGCTCTTGTGTTTCGATGGAATTTTGTGGTTTATCTTGCTCCTGTCACAGCGTGAACCTGTGCATGAAGTTCAGCCAGAATTGAAAAGGGAATTCATGGTGCAGCGACAAACCTTTCGAGGTGAGCGATTCCAGCTGCATAGATGGCGGCTCTGCCGATTGCGAGCAAACCAGATCCGATCCACAGCCACGTCACCGAATGATTAGCGAAGAAGAGCAGCAGTAGAGTGCCTATTGTTCCGATCACGAACTCGATCAGGAGTGTTTTGAACGGCCCCATCTTGATGGCCAAGACGGCGGACGCGAGCCGTGCTGCCGTGTACGCTGCCCAGTAAAACGAGTTGATGTTGGCCGCTTCCTTCTTGGGCATTTGAAGATCCGAGTAGTGTGCAAACGGTACCACCAAGTCCGCGTAACTGGAAATGCAGCGAATTTTGACAAGTAAGTGAATTGATGCTCTGCATGAAGGTCATAACCGTTTTGACATCCTGAGGGAAGGTTACGAAAATCATTTTAGCAGTTTATGTGGGGATGGTGCATGTGCTTCATCCATCTTCCACTTATTCCCGTAATTGTTTTTGTTCCAATTCCACACTTATTCCAAGGATACAATTTTTTTGGAAATTTCGTTATTCGAGATGGTGAACGTGAAGATTGCCGTGAATTACGAACCAGCGGGGAGTACGGTGCGAATGAAAATTGGGCCTTCAACTTTTTATGAATAACCGATTGGTCTGGTTCGAGGATTTCGACTTATAGAGGCTTGGGGAAGCAGATCTGTAATTCCCTACGGAAATTCATATTTTGAAACCATTTCTATTGAAGGAAAAGGATTATCAGAAGTATTCGACATTAGCATTGAATCACTGAAGTTATGATTAATACGTGATGAAAAATTAAAATTTGTTGTGAATCCGGAAAGCCCTGTTGAATTATCAAATTAAATCATAGCATCATGCACATTAGCCGGTCCTGCTCCTGTACTTGGGAATCATGTGCTACAGTGTTCACTTTGCTAGAGGACTAGACTCTAGAGTGCACAAAATATACATGGCTCTACGGAATGAAGAACACCCGTCGAGAGAACCAGATTACAGGTGATTATAGTACTGTACTTATTTTTTTTGCTACAATGAATTTTTCATCCGTCAATCCGTCTTGAAATTTGATTGCGTTCATCGGTGAACTGTATTTATCGTTAGGTAGCCTGCTCGTTTGTTGATCCTGAATTCCTGTGGGTAGCTTCTCGCAATATCTTAAATACATTTAAAAGAATTTTCCCAGAATTCCTATTTATTTCAAAGTCTCCGTGGAGGGCTATCTTACGTCTTTCCAGATTCTTATTACAGTATAGTGTATTTTCCTTTTCGATGCTAGCTTTGGTACTTGCGCATCTTAACTCTGGATCTTCTTCGCCTGAGTTGATCAAGATCTTCTGATTCGTATTCTGGTGCAGTTCGAAGGGAGAAAGAGAATGTAGTAGGTTGAATCAATTTGTACCTGAAATATTCTCCTCCCGAACTCGGGACACATTGTTGAACTCTGAAATGCTGTTAGAGTACATTCACCTTCGCGCCGCGCTTCTCACGAATTTGTAACTCGCGTTATATACAAAGCCTACTTTTCGCTGGGAACATGGAATCGAAGTGTCGATTCAATTGTGACGGGCTTCCTGAACAAATCGATATGCAAACTGGGTTTATAACCTACTGCTGTTTGATCGGCATGAGTACCAACCCGACTTCGGAGTATACCAAGACGAAGAAGAAAAAGCAGGCCGTCATAATGATCAGGACTTTCAGGATGCGTCGATTTCTCTCCTCTCGCAAATCCACCGCATCCGAATTTTCAATGCGAGCTTTCTTTGAGTCCCTGTGTGCGATCCGGCCAGAAAATTTGTAGTTGCCCACGCACATCCACTGGACGAGGAATGTCAGCGATGTCAGGATAGTGAATCCCCCGATGATCACGTACGCGTAGTGTACTTGAGTCTCATTAGTACCTTCGGATTTTAAAGAGACGAGTATTTAGCGGAACATTATTTATTCAAGAATACCCCGTGGTGCCCCGAGATGTAGACATGATTGGTGCTTGAACCTTGTCTCGATGTCAAAATGTCCGATTACGTTTTCCCTTAAACTTCAAGAGGATTATGTTTAATTGGTTCTCTTGCTGCTGATTAGACATTAGAAAAAAGTTCCATTAGAAATTGGAAAATAATTATGAAAAAATAATAATTTTTAAAGTTCAAAATCCAGAAAATAATTCAGCAGAAGAAAACCATAAAAAAATCTGATCGTTTGGCATGAGAGAGATCCAAAAAAGTGAAGAACAAGCACAAGTCTTCATGTGCTGTGCACAGATAATGGAAAGAATGCTGAAAAAAGAAGCACAAAATTAGCCTGCTTTGGATTATGAATTAAAATGTACAGTATTGTATTGATAATAAAATAATTTTTTTTAATTTTTTTGAATATGACCGCTCAATTTGTTCAAGAGATATCAACAGTTTGAAAGATACCATTTTCCATTTGTCTAGAAATGTTTCTCAAGTTTCCCTATCTTCAGACACTGACCAGATGTCATGTCAGATTTTCTGAATGTCAATTGTCCCTAAGTCAAATCATCCATATTTTGTGGCATCTTCATGTCAGGACCCCACTTTAGTCCAATTTGGATTCAAAACCATTCCAAAAGTATTCCAACAGTTTTGTCGTAAGTGGGACACTGGTTCTACATTAGGAGTGATTATGGATAACGTCACAATACTTATTGTGCATATTCTATTGAGAAAAATGATATTTCCTGAATTGCCATCAATTTTTGATGCTAAGTGGGTCACAGTGCTTGAACTGGATTATAAAATTCACGCAAATACCGTAGTACAGTACTAACCCACACTTGAAGAAAACACTTGAGAAAATACCCAACCTAACTAGAGATTGAACTGGTTGAAAAAATGTTTGTGTTGAACCTGGGGGACTAGATGAGGAACATTTTTGGAGGACAATGGAAATTCGGAATACATTCAGGAATAGTTCAAGAGCAGTGTACTGTGCAAGGGCTTATTCTATTTTCAGGCAATAACCGGCAATATTCCTCCGTGATACATCTCAGTTAATTGCAGTTGAGTAAATACATTACATTATATTCGAAGAACGAAATCTTTTTGTTAGATCAGGTTTTTGTGCTTCAAAAGATAGCATCCAATCGGATTCATTTATCTTTCAAATTGTCCCTCTTCCAAGGATCTAACAATTAATATTTATACTTCCCGGGACAGGAAGGTCGCACGTAGCTAAAACCAGAAAATGATAAGGGATTTCAAAGCATTTTGATGGAATTTTCCCTGTACTGTACTTTTTTTCTATTGGCAAAGTTTCTGGCGGGACAATTTTTGCATTTCAAAAACTTGAAGACTAAATCAAGTTTTACGTTTATGCGCAAAACTTCAAAGGTCAAGAAACGTAACCAACGCTGAAGTTTTTCGAGCTGACTGCGCACTGATGACATTTCGTAAAACGAATTCAGTGTACATCTTCCGTTTGGGTGTGTATTGAAAAAAATTAGAGGATGTCTTGGACACATTTGCGAATCCTGATTCAATTCGGAAGTCGGGGCTACAGTATACGAGTGTATTATACAGAGGCGCATTTCATTCGCGGGTTTCGCGTTGAATAAAGCATAAGATACTGCATGTGCGCTGCATGGAAGCTGAATTCGGCGACCAGAATTTCGCACGCATGTTATCTGTACATACTGTTCATGCATACCTTCGGCGGCGGCCAATACGGATGTGGAGCTATTGGAAATTCCACCCGGCGCACCTTGATCATCGTCGTTGGCCGGCGTCTCGAGGAGAAAAGGCGCCGAGATCAAAGGGGCGACTAAAGCCCCGACCCCGAGAAGTCCGTAGGTCGCTTGCAGCCACGGCAGAGCCTTGTCCGACCACATGTCCAGCATGTAAATGTTGGAGCCTGGAAAATTTCAAAGACGAGCTGTATTCCTGAAGATACGAGAAGGTATACAGGGGCAGGTTCACAAGGTTTGAGACGTTTTGAAATAGATCCAACAGAGTTTCAACAAAAAAAAATTTTTTTTTACTCGCGTAACTCCATCATTTGGCAACACTCCAGTGCTGTTCAACATAATCTCCGCCAATTTCAATGCATTCGTACATGAGATAAATCCAACCATCAAAGCAGTACCGAAAATGGAGTTCCGTTCTTCCACAGCGGAAATGAGGCTGCTCCTGTCCTCAAAATCAATATCCCTTTCAGAAATTATTTTTGAATGTCGGGAACAGCCAGAAAGAAGTCACAGGATGCCTAATCAACTAACAGAACTCGAATTTTGGCACTGTTTCCATCATTGGACTTATCGCATGAAAAAATGCATTGAATTCGGCGGAGGGTATGTTGAACAGCACGGAAGTGTTGCCAATTATTGATGGGGCTATATGCGTCTGTACGGTTTTTTCTTTGTCCCAAACTTATGAACTAATCCTCGTAATGCACTCCGCTGCTTTCTATATACTGTACCGTATGATACGGGGTATGTTCCATTTTCTCCCCAAAATATACTGTATGAAATAACTTTCAAGGCCCATCCATGTACCTAATGCTCTCCATAAATGTGTCAAGAATGTGGGTTCTTTGAAACCGTTTTGCGCCCACGCACAGGCTTGAAAAGGTCTGTCGAAAACGTCTGGCGCCGCCTACAGGTTCTTAAGTTAAACGCTCTAAAAGATACTTCATAACAATGGCGTGCTAAGTATAAAAAGCCGTCTTCAGGAATAGGTGATTGTTTAGATACGTTCAATATGTGGGTTTCATCCGCTTATACAAGCTTTGCTTAAAGTAGCCACAGGAATATTTCATGTACAGCAAATTTATGGACTGTACAGCTCCAATCTCATGCTGAGAGAGAGAAATCACTTCCTTTTTCATCTGACTAAATCCTTATTATAATAAAAAAAATCAAGAGAACCTCCCACGCATTTTTGTGCTTCGAATTTGAAATGGTCCAACTCTAAACATTCGAACTACAGTATACTCTATATAATAACAAATTACTGTATTCGTTAACCCGAAGCACAGTACTGTACACTATGTGAAATTCACTTTTTAACCCGGTCAGCTTTTGAGCATGGATAGTTTTTAAACTATTATGAAATTAAAACATTTTTGAATTTTTGCAAATTTTTATATTGATGTGGCTTTCTTACAATAGTTATAATTATTGAATGCACAAATATAACAGAAAACATGTAAATAACCGGCAAAGGAAAATCTGAATGACTGACAAATAAAAATTCAAATGCCTGACGAATAAAAAAAAGACCTTCGAAAGACGCTAAACTTTCGTTTGCACCAAAATTCAAATTTTCAGCATCAAAAATAGGTGAAGACTGTTCTGTAATATAGTGATATAAGTATTTGTCTGAACCATAAACATGTTTAAAATGCATTAAAACATCAATGACACGTTAGGATGTCTTCTTCTGAAGAGTTTGAAAATCCCGAAGAGATGAATCAAAATGGGTATTGTTGCATTTTGTGGCGGATTCTGGATCTGATCAAAGTGAGAACAACACAATTTTTACTCTCAGAAATACTGTATGAGATGTGACTTTTAATCGACAAACGGTCGAAAAATGAAGCATTCATCAATGTTGAAAAGTTTATGTTGGTGATGGTGTCGCATACTGTGTAATGAATCGAGGATGCTAGTTCAATGTGATCAGTTTTCCTATAACATCGAGGCGCTTTCTTGTATGTAATATCAAATTCCTGATTGACGATGAGAGCACTGATAATGGGGATTCCATTGTTCTCAACTATACAAGTATAAATTCAGACGATATTGAATGAATGAAAGTCGAATTGTCTCACTCACCAGTCGACAGGAGACCGGTGCCAAGGCCAGCTAGCCCGAGGAAGAAAGAAGTGAGATACACGTCGCGGCTGAAAGGAGTCGCCACCAGGGACACGCCCGACAGCAACGTGACAGCGAATAGGAACAGGAACGGGTTCATTCGTCGACAGCACAACGGACCTGCGTTTTCATTTCCCCTCGTCAGCGAACTAATGAAAAAATCCCCGACGCCCGCGGGCCCGTTCCCGGGAAACGCGAGAAAGCCACGGGTTCTGATGATGAATCTGTCACCCAGGTGACAGAGTAGGGTACGATCGACTATACCCGTATTTACTCGAATATAAGATGCCGCCGATTATGAGACGCACCTCTGTTTATTTTTTGTGTTTTTTGAGGGTTTGCGAAACGGAAACCATTTTATCTTGCGTGCGTTATACGAACTGAAGAATTCAAGTGCAGCTGCTTGTCATTCTGAAATAATTCCTCTTCGACGTTTTAAATTTGATTGCGTCTTTCATATTTGTAAGGCAATTCCAGGATTTCCTCTGATCATCACTGTATTCTCAATAATACGGGTTTAAAATGGAAATTAACTAAAACAAATATTCCCATTTTTGGTTCACAGAAAAAGAGTTAGAACCGGGGTTCCCGTTGCAAAGTTCTTCAGAAGATTAAGATGTGACAACTGAAGCCTTAGCACAGTATTACTGTATCAAGCCCTAGCAGAAACCTAAGATGTCTTTAAAATAGCTTAGTTAAACCTTCTTCGATTTGCTATTAATTTTTAAGTTAACTAATAGCAAGTTTCCTTCACAAAACCCGGCAATCTTCTCGAAGGAATAAAAAAAAATCATTAAAACGAAATTTAAAAAACGAAGTGGCATTGGACAAGGATCGGGAAAAATTCGTTTTAAGCAATAATCCTCCTCAACGATATTCGTTGTGACGAGATTCCGCTTCATCATCGTCTTTCGAGAAACGGAAGCCATATAAAATAAATCGCTGATTTTCAATGTTTCAAAAATGTATCCGAGAGCGCTGAATTCGGCGTCGAACAGAAGGACATATCACGTTTTACTCGAAAACAATGCTTCATGTACTTTTGTGTTACAGGTATGAAAGTTTATGACAATTTTAGAAACACCAAATCTTGATATACATTTGATTATTTTAATATAGAAAAGTGACGAAAGGACCTAAACTAACACTAGCCAGTTAAAAGCAGGCTTAAAGGTAAGCCGGAGAACGTAATCTAGGTTAAAGTGCCTTTGGACTCCTTCTCAGGCAACTAAGAGGACTTAGACCGGTTGTCAGTTTTAATCTTTTCAATAAGCGATCCCAAAGGAAAGCAGGGGTTTAACTCTTTTTCCAATGAGAACGGAAAGAAGGTACTGCAATATTAGTTCTTTTCATTTCTGACACTTATTACCCAGAACATTGTGATGCTCATATATAGAGAGTCAATCCTGAAATTTATTTTCTATCTCAGACGCAGTGAAAAGTGGAACACCATAAAATATACAAGACGACGACATCGTATGTAAGACGCATCCTGGATTTCTTACTCTAAATTTGACCCAAAAACTGCGTGAAATTTATCATAACAAATGGTTCATTCGGTAGAATTGAAGGTCTAGGGGACTAAATAGGCAATGTTCCATATCGTGAACGCCTCTTACTTCAGAATTGACCAAGCTTACATACTTTGCCTTCCTAAGCTTTTGCCTTGACAGTAGAGAGACACTACCTTCGCACTCATATACAGTTGTCACTGGATGATATATACTGAGACTTCATTATTTTTTTCTCGTCTTTATGGATATCTTATACATTTCTCCTTCATAGGTACCCGTATTCAAATGTGCAGAAAAAAATGTGAGCCCTGTAGCTCACATGCAGAAATATACAAGGGATGACTGATTTTCGGGCCCTATCAACATTTTTCTACAAACTGTATACGAAGTCTTTTTAACGAAATTGAATATTGTCCATGATCGTTTTATTTGAGTGCATCATATTTTTCGGAAATTCTGCCTTCCCACCCAGTTAATTTGGCTGACGTGGATATAATAAAAGGAAAACAAAACATGATGTGTACGAAAGAATCACGAATCATTTGCATCATTGATATCAATAGGTTTCGCGAGCATAACTTAATTTTACAGTCGTCAAATTAGGTCTAATTCATGCGTTCGATTGGACTTCGGCTGCTGCTGTTGAAGTGGAAAGAATTCAATTAATTTAATATCCGACGCTTTTTGAGTTCACTTGATTGCTTCTAGTCATCAAATTAGCAATGGTGGACCTCGTTATCATAACTATATCATTGAGATTGGCACAAATGAGCGCAGTACAGTAAATGTGTGAATACTGTACTATATAATGACAAATTCGACGGCCTGATTTTCTTTGAAAATGAGACCGTCGAACTACGCGCCTTGATACAAGAATCTTGAATCAAGAAACTTGATGCGGAGCTAAAAGAAACTTTTAGTCTTCTCCCGATAATAGGTGGGTATGACATAAATGTGTATTCCGCGTTTTTTTTGATGAGGAGCTACTATTGAACTGTAACTCTATACTGCACTACCATGACAACTCGAATCTCCCTCAGTCAAAATACCTCGCTTAGTTGAAGGTTTTCAAAGTACCTGTTTGAGCCCCTCAGACAAATTCCATTTAAAACCTTCCTAACTCAAAGGCTTTCTCCGCAAGCCTCCATGACTCGAATTTTCTGGAGGCCTTATTTTGGCTATTTTTATTGACACAAGAAACAGAATAACAATAAAAATGTAACTTGATGTGTTTCGAAATAAAGTGTTGACTATTCGGGTAAATAAATCCTTGCCTCAGAGTTCAGCATTCTTTCAGCTCATTTAAGGGGCAATTTAAGGCCCAGAACACTGTACAGTATAACCAACTACAATTTCATGCAAATATATTTTCCCTCAATGAAGTGCTTGTTTTCCCTAACTTCAATTTTTGTATGGTCCCTTGAAATTAGACTTGAAAGAGGCTTCACTGTAAATCCTATACATTTGTATATAACAGGTGCATTTGTCTCCCAAAATTCGGTTATAGATTAACGAATATAGTCTATTCCTCGCTTGAAGTCAATATGCAGCCTATGTTTTCCAGTACACTGTAGTTGTACGCATCACCTCATAATAACGTACATTTCTGCTCTAGGAAGGAAAACGCCCCCCTCCCCTATCAAATATACCTTTGTGATGAGCAGGAATGAACAGACGGAAAGAACAACAAAACAGACGACAGCCGCAGCCTCGGGGGAAAAAAAAAAAGCAAGTTACTCCCTCGGGTTAGCCGGGAATGCATCCGCGGGGAAAACGAGGTCATTGATACGATGCGAGATCATTCGGCCGCGGAATTATACTCACTCAAGATGGCCCCGAGCGAGGTCCCGAGCGGGCGCGTCATGACCAGGAAGGACACATCCGTCAACGTCTTGTCCAGGACCAGGGCCAGGTCCAGGATTGTCGGCCCGATTACGCCGACGACCATTCCCTGATGAGCGGCGGAAAATAATAGAGTCGAGCTGCTGGTGCGGCATGGGGGTATAAAAACGGGATCAGCAGGGGTATATACGACTTCTATTCATGGCGGGGCTTGAAAAGAAAAAAACCCCTTATGCAGTCCCCTTCTGATGCGTGTCCGGCTGACTGCGAATAATATATAAGCCAGGGTCTCGCTCCAATATCTTTGAGCAGCCTTCTCATAATTTATTTTCGTACCTACTACGATGGTTAAAACAAAGAGGAACTCCTTGCTGCCATTGCACGTCTTTGGTGGAATAAACTTACGTAGTAGCATATTTGAGCTATCAGAGGCTTCTACCTGAAAGATCAATGAGTGAAGTGATTAAGCTGGCCCGGTGCCCAGCCCTATTCACCTTGGTTTAAATTGAAAAAAAGGTTAACATAGAAATTGATATCTGTTGCATAAGATAAATTTAAAAGGTTTCTTCACTTCATTTTAGTCTTCTATTTAGTTGGCTCAAAGAATGAAGATAATTGATTGTTCCTTAATCTTGTGTCTCTTTCATTTCAAGCACATGATGTCCCACAAAAAGCAAACAATACTGTAGGAAAGAAGGCACAGCTTCATTTATTTTATTTACTCCAAGTAGATGTTGCGCAAAGAAAGGGTTTGGTTGGGCCATTTACATTTTGAAGCTTAGTGACTGGAAAAGTTATTTTGCAGAAATGCTTTTAAAGAAGATCTGCATGTTGCATCGAATTTTATGTGGAGACAATAAAGATGGAGAACATTGCAATCCAACTTTTAAGAGGTTGAACAATTTTCTATCTTCATTTTTTGTGGAGGTTTTTGTTTCATTGGGTTTTGTTTTCATTTTACCTGAGTAAAATCTTGTTTTTATACTGGAACTGCGTGAGATTTTTTTTATCTGATTGAAGTTTACCTGTTGAGTATAGTGTTCATCAGGAAAAATGCATGCGTCTCGCTTCAATACTGAAACAAAATGGATGTTTTGCTAATGTCTTCTCTGCCTGTGTTGGATTGATTTTTCAAATTAAATTTCTGCTCAGGGGCTTTGTAATTGCCCTTTCACATAGGATAAATGTAACCTCTGGAAATCTTTGAGTCCATCACCTATTATCAGCAACAGATATCAGCTCCATAGATTCAAAGACAACTTATTTATAAATACTAATTACGCAATGATATAATTGCGTATTAATTGTGTTCAGCAGGACAGAGGAACTTATGCTTTTTATGATGAAGCACGTGATTAAAATTGTGCGAATGTACCTTTGCCTCCAACTTCAACATACCTTTGAAATCATTCATCAAGCATTTTAAGGCTGAGAATATCACCAAGGATTCTTTCCTTGCAGTTCTTAATTTTAGTTGTAGTTTCTTCAACACAAAAATGGTACTATGTCAATTTTCTATGGGTCCCTCTGAGTTGGACCTATAAAACCTAAATGATTGACTGATCAAGTGGAAGAAATGTCAAAAAATTGTTTTCATCCAAGCAACGATATAAAAATGTTAGAAGTGCAGATAAACATCAGCCAGACATGGTGTGAATACATTTTTAGAGTGTATTTTGAAATGCAAAAATATCTAAAATTATGTCGCAAAGAGGAAATCTTGGACCACCTCATGTAAATTTATATATAGAAATGGATTTCAGAGAAGGGATACCTGCAGACATTAATTGACGACTACTAAGTATCATTACTGAATTTTCATAAAAGTCTTGATACTATCGTATAGCGGTATAGAAGAGCCTTTACAGTTACTACCGTATATTCTGCACTTTTGAATGCAAGTGGTGTAATTAAATGGAATTTTTCCTGGAAGGGATTCAATTCGGCGCAAGTAATTTGTACTTACTGGGGAATCTTTTCTTTTATTAAAGCTTCATGAGGATAATAACAAAAGCTTTCTGTATATCTTTCTTATCCCCATGAAGCTTTGAAAGAAAATTCACATGGAGGCTTTCTTTCTATCTCCTGTTTCTAACAAAGGCTTTCTATCTGTCTTTGTGTAACGATGGCATTATAACATGATGCAGACCTCATACTCGCTTCAAGAATGGAAGATAAATTCCCGTCATTTCGCTGGTTCCTTCAATACCCTCTTCTGGGATTATTTGGACAACGTGGTGAAAAGCATTCTGAGAAATTCTTGCTGTTAATGTAATTGGCGAATTCTCACTGAATCCTTCCTCTTCTCCGAAACGCGAGCGACATGTTATTCCATTCCATTAAAATGCATCGAAGCATTCATTCTTTGATGACGTTTTCTCCGCCACTTGATTTAAAAAAAAAGCGTCGGGACGTTGTTATTTTTTGTCGAATATAAATATACTCTTTCTTGCCTTCACATTTTTCTGAACCTTATATCTTTTTTTTTACTCGAAGAAGTAATGTGCTGTACGTGTACATATTTTCATATTTTCTTGAGGTGAATCGAAGAGATTGAAAGTATGAATCCAGCGAAACTTCCGCCGAGTTCATCTCCCGCTTGTCACCCGTCGAGTTCGCTTTGATGTTGAGACGTAGAAAAGCAATTAAGAACAGAAGACTTCCATTTCTCATCCGAAAGATAAATTAACGGAAATATTTTCCTTTATCTCAGGTAGAAGTTCAAGTAATCTGTCACACGTCGGGAGCATACAACTACAGTATATATTGAAGTAAGTCTATACTGCAGATGAAGAGCTCTTGAAACTCATTATTTCCGGTTGAGAAAAGAAGGTAAACAACGAAGGCAGTTGTGCATGAGTGTATAGAATGAAGTTCATGAACTGGAGTCCTGCTAATTAAGTTCAATTGTGTACCATCAAGTTTACTAGAGATTATAACTCAGAAGTCTTGGGAAATGCCAGCAAACTGAAATTGAAGGCTGCGAAACGAATGATGGGCAAGTTTGAATGAAATGTTATTGATTTAAAAAGCTTCAGCTCTTCATTAGTAAATTAGAATGAAAATCACGCACAATTAGTTGAAATCTAAACCTTAGGAGAATATCCTAAAGGCTTATGTCCTGCTCCGTATTAAATTTTTTAAAGCCTCACTGAATATGTCCAAGACCGTAATAATTTCTGTAAATAAATTTCAACTTGAAGTATATTCGATTATTTTTTCTAGCTGGATATTTTTCACGAGAACCGGGAAATAAATGAAAATGCATCGTACCACCGCTTGGATTTCTTCTTAGTTATAGCAGAAAAAATGAATATTAGTCAACAGACGAGACGAACAGCATGATTAAAATTCAAGTTTAACCTGCTTACAGTTGATTTCGAAGGTATGCACAGTCTTCGAAAATTGCAAAAGTATTTTACACTTTTTTCTTATCATCAGTAAGATTTCCATTTGAAATTAAACAAAAGGGAAACGCTTTGGAATTCTAAAAAATTCCTATATACGGGAACATCGATTGGTTGAATCAGAACATTACATTTTTTACTTAAGCGCAGTTTCGAAGAAGGGTGTCAAACTTCGATAATACAATGAAATCTTGTTAAAACAAAACCATTTGGGACAGAAAAAACGGTTTGTTATAAAACCGATGCGTTGTAAATAAATTAAAATACTGACAACAATATTCGGCTGAAAAAAAAAAGAATTCGTCGTGAGCAACGATTAGTTATTTGATCTGCATTCGTTCTAACAAGATTCTCCTGAACTTGATGCTTTTGTGCCAAGAAAGGCACGCATCACAAGAAGCCGCATAACTTCTAGATCTCTAGCATCGTGGATTTATACTGTATACCTTTTTTTGCCCCCAGCAACAAACCTGAATTACGATTACTAAAAAAGAAAGGAAGAACGCAGAAAATGGGAAACCGTTTGCCTCGAATTATGCCATGTGCAAATGCAGTGGAAAGATCCCTATGTGAGTGATTTCAGATCGTTTGTTTCACAAACTCGCCAATAGATGTCACGTGTCGCGACCTTGAATGCACGATTACTTTCAATTCTGCAACGATCCGAATGCTGATTCTATGAGATCTAAAGGAACTCGGAAGATAATTTCAGTACTTCGATTAGGCCAAGACAGTGTGGGAAGCACGAGGAAATTTGTTGACCTGTGACATTTATCCGCTGGCTGAGCGAGGCCTCATGACTCAGATAGAGGTCAACACTCTTTCTTCGGCGGCGAATTTTATTAAAACCCAAATTCCGTCGCCATGCATGAGCACCATTACGCCAGAGGGATCTTCGAACGAGAAGGGGAGCATCAAGATTTAGCTCATGTTCGGCTCTCAAAAAGTCGTGGGTTTCGGAGGAAAAAATTGAAAGAAAAGAAACTATTTATGGCGAGGCCAGAAGCAGGAGCAGCTGCTGCTACTGCGTTTCCGCCCCAGCAAATAATACTTCCGCGTCTCGAGCGAAAGACAAATGCCCGGAAACATTCCATATGGCTCTCGGCGAACTTTTGATTGCCGTCGGGAATCGGAAGGAAAAGTCGGTGTCTGGAAATTCTGAATTTCTTTTCACTCGNATTCTATGTTCCTTATTCTGCTGGTTCTGGATTGTTCCTGTGCTGTGTGCATTATAATTGTAAAAGTGGAGCAAGTGGATTGATTTTTATCGGAAATTGTATGCATTCTCAATCCATAACTTTTTTTTCATGCAACAACTGGACCTCAATGATATGAACATACGTCTACCACTGCCTGCCATTTGATTTGTCCGCGGCATGCCAACTTTTATTACACGATTTCAAAGTACTCGAGTGCTGGGAAATACAAATAAGCTATTCTCGAAGTTTTTCGGCATTATGAATGAGAAACCCATCGAATTTAAATCACTACGCAGGTTAACGTGGAAGCATACGCACATTATGTATTACAGAAACAGACGATTTTAGCACTATGCAATAAGTTCTGTGACTGGCATAATTCCAACACTGATGCGTGGGTTACATATTCACAACTTGAGATCACCATCCTTAAAAGATGAACAGGATGACGAATATCTCTAGTTAATGACCCATCAAAGTCCCATCATCAAATTGGGACGTGTGTATCAATTTATACATAGGGGAAAGGTATGAATACCCGCCTCAGCGAACGCGATTATTTGAAAGTTTGCGAGGAATATTCATAGGTGTCTGCTTTCAATGCATTTCCTTTTAAAGCTGCGATGATGGGCGAGAAAAAATAATATCCATGCACAGTTGAGCCTTGATAAGTCGAATGCTTCACTGAGTCAAATCTTTTTCAAGTTCCCATCTGGATTTCCTTCGAACCCATCATGCATTAAAAACCTCTTCAACTCAGAGGTTCTTCCTCTTGAACCTCCGCAACTCGAATTTTTCTGAGGCCTTTTGGCTATTATTTCCTTGACACATGAAAGAGAAAAGCAATAAAAAAGTAACGATGTGTTTTGTAATGAAGTGAAACACTAATTATGGGCAAATGATGAACCCTTGCATTCAACCTCAGCATCCTGACAAGTCATTTAAGGAGCAATTTCATGCCCAGATTATCACCATTTACAATTTCCTGCCATTCTTTGCTGTTTCCCAGGACAAAAAAATCCTGGTTCCCTTAACTCAAAATCTCCGAATATGTGAAATGTTTTTTGCTAGTCCCTTGAAATTCGACATAGAGAGGTTCGACTGTACAAGAAACCTATGAAGGTTGAGATTACGCTCTGGAGATACAGTACATGCTCTCGATTATTACCACGTTTTTATGAACTCACTTTCTTGTCTGTCTGTTTGTCTGGATCATGAAAACGTGGTTTTTTAGATTAATTTTTTAATCTACTATAATTATTATTAATTGAGATGAGAAAAGTGCTGGTATATACGTATAAAGCATCCATCCGATCAGCCCACCACGACATTGTCGGCGAGTCAATAATTCTTCTGGGATGCCTGGGGAAATCATTTCTAAGATGCAGAAGATACCTTGAAAAGCCTCGAGGGCATGAGCAAGAGAGAAAATGGGAACTTTACCCTGGGCTGTACAGGGCGATTCACGCGTACCTCGCCCGGGCATTACAAGTACGGTAATATTTTCAGAAGTTACTAACGAATAATATGAAATTTCCATTAAAGGCATGCTGTGGAAGAAGGGAAAAATATCTATACACACAAATTGGGAAACCTGTCTCTATAGTGCTCACAGAAAGAGGAAAACGGCAATTTTTTATCCGTTTCGTGGCTAAGACCGCCACTACGGGAATGTATATGATACAGTGACATGATCAACACTGACAATCAACTTCTGTCAAAATAACAGTGATTAAGACATTTCTGTGGCATCTTAAAATAACACATTTATGTTGGTCTGTTACTGTCTCTATATAGCTGAAAATGGATCAATGTGATACATGCGGCTAAAAGTCAACAATCTACTGAATTTCCCCATGTAGCTAAAATATGTTGCGGGGGGGGGGGGGGG